>JAJOOR010026099.1:0-12422 GCA_036250505.1 Solanum acaule | reverse complement strand
GGAAATCAGACATCAAATTATTTCTTTTAAAAAATAAAATACAGTGTAAATGATAAAAGTATGCATACATTTAGGGTGGAAATTGTAAATTACTCTCTTTTTTTTAGTATGAATGGTTTTATTCATATATGAAAAAAATGTTAATGTGAACTTAGACGTTTGATCATAAATTATAAATATTTTTCAACTATATGTTAGGCCGGAGCAGGTATATGTTACCAGACCGCTTTAGAGATTATTTAAAACGTATTCAGAATTTTCAAAATATTTGAAATTTGGCAAAAAAATAACAAATTACATACGCTCCACCTCTTTAGGTTTGCTAGTTCCTATAGGTGGGTTACTCTAGTGCAAGGTGAAGTGCACAACATGTCCCTTTCGAGATTACTATTTATATTTTGTCTCTTTAAGAAAAAAAATAATTAAATATAACTCATTCGCTATAGCGTCACAAAAAATGAAATATTTATTCTATCATTTTCAGATAATTTTAGATTAAGTAATCTAAGATTTTTCTCGTTATATTTTTACTAAGATCTAAAGTACTTCTAAACTTCTTCTAAATTTGAGTGAAACATTTTATATAATTACTAAGATCTAAAGTACTTCTAAACTTCTTCTAAATTTGAGTGAAACATTTTATATAAGTACTTTAGACCAAATAGTATAAAGTTTGTTCATAAAACTTTTATAGTTGTTCGATAATTTAGACAAAGTATCATGAAGTTTGATCATTATTTTTCTTGTCAATTTATACCAAGTATTCTAAAGTTTGATAATAAATTTTGTGTAGTTTCTCTACCCTTTAACCATCATATCTAGAATTTCTAGTGAACTTGAATGAAGCTTTGCTTGCATGAAGCGAGAAGTTATAAATGCAAACTTAAAAAGGAACAAATATAAATGATGACTTAAAATTAGAAGACACACTTGATGAAATTTCTAGAGTAAGTCCAAGACTTTACCAAGCCCAAACACTTAAATTTTTGTATAACTTACATAAAATTTATAGTGTAAGACTTAAATTACATTATATCTCTATTTTTTTCTATTTTATAAAAATCCTCTAAAATATCAGTCATCCGAATACATAATTGGTTGTACGGATACATTATTGATTGTTCGGATACATTAATGTTGCCCTACAATAAGTGTCAATCTGTTGCGCTAAAATAGGAAATAAATCTGAAAATCTAATTAAATCCCATAAACTACGCTTACGTTTCTTTTTACTATCAATTAGACAGATTTAATATATGTATTAATGTGCTTCATATTTATTGTATCAGATATATAGTTGCAACAAACTTTTGATAATAACATTTTTGTATCACTATTTATGAATTTGATACATACTTGTGTGGCACTTTAATGTATCATATATATACAAATTAATAAGTATCATATGCATTATTGTGTGTCAAGATCGCTATTATGTAGTCATGACACGCTGTTATGTATCAATTTGTTAATCACTTTATTAGATGTCTATCTATAATAGAAAAAGACAGTATCGACAGATTCATATACAAATTTTTTTACCACACATATTTAGCTATGAAAATAGCAAGGTTTATGTTTCACGCTTATGATTTGGTAGTGTGTACGGATACACATCCTTCTAAATTTGAATAAGGTAGAAGATACATAGTCACACCTACATACATGATAAATGATACATTTGGTAGAAGTTTTGTGTCAAGTATCAAAACTAATTAAGGTTATGTATCAAAACTAATATTTGAACATGATATATTGTGCATGATAAAATTGTAATGTATCTTAGTGTTGAAACAAAGACATTATACATTAATTAAGAAACAAAATTAACTTAATACAATAAAAATCTAGTTAATGTATCCCAAATTATAGTCAGAAGATAATTTAGTAATTTGAAAATGATGCATTGTACATGATGAAATTGTAATGTATCATAATGTTGAAATGAAAGCGTTATACATTAATTCAAGAAACAAAAACAACTGGATACATTAAAAAATTGAACCCATATATATTAGAAAAAGATGAACAAGAAAAAATCGGAAAAAAAAATCAACAATCTGATTTGTTTCGACTTCTCCTTCTCAACATTCACTTTAGAAGACGAATGTACATCCACTTTTTTCTACATTCACTTTAAAAGACGAATGTACATCCTTCTTCCCCTTCTCCTTCTCAACATTCACTCTTGTATCCTTTTTTCACTGTTAATAATGACGTCACCCATGGATCTCGATCCGAAGTTCTTACCAAAGCCCACCAATAGATCGACTTTTTTCGCTTTTTGAGCCTTTTTTCCACCATCGATTTAGAAGTTAAAGATGCTTCCTTGTTCAAGTAATTGAGTAAGCCCAATTTTGAAATATGGACTTTTATCCATATGTACAGCGATTTTTTAAGATGAAAAACTAAAAAAAAATGAAAACTAAAGTTGTGGAAAGAGATCTACCTCTTGAATAACTAAAAATCATTAGAGAAAAGATTTGAAATTCAAAAATGAATTAATGGGGTAATTGTGAAAAAAATTGTGGCGTGAAAAGGGGAGCAAAAAATCATGGGAATCGAAAGTTGGAGAAGAAGAAAAAGATGGGAGAGATTTATGGAGTGAAATCAGGAAGTGATAAACATGGGTTTGGGGAGTGGGAAGGAGTGGAAGTTATTATCCGGTAGTTTTGTGTTACACTCAAAAATAAGTGATTTTGAAAAAAATTAGAAATGGTAGGAAATAATGGAAATTATGGAGGGGAAAAGGTGTGTATATAAGTAATTTTTCATAAATTTCTAGCGAAAGTACACAAATAATCCGTTTAAGGGGGGGTCATTTTAAACATATATAATTGGTTTTTAAAATTATTAAAGTTTAGTAACTCTATAATAGGTAATTGTTACTAAAAAAATCCTAAATTAAATACAAATAAACTTTAAGAACACATAGAGAAAGAAACATAGACCGACTAAATTTACCAAGGAAGAAAGAGAGACTAAAAAAAAGAAAAACTTATCTAAAGCA
The DNA here is from genome assembly GCA_036250505.1 of Solanum acaule. Classification (NCBI taxonomy): domain Eukaryota; kingdom Viridiplantae; phylum Streptophyta; class Magnoliopsida; order Solanales; family Solanaceae; genus Solanum; species Solanum acaule. The sequence continues at coordinate 9,412 of JAJOOR010026099.1, read as the reverse complement.
TGTCTTACGTATAAGTAATTTGAATAATTAATTTGGAGACAAACAGTTAAGCCTCAACAACTATGAATTCAGTCAATTAATAATCATCCAAATAGTTTGATGTTGTTTTACTTTCATTGTGGTATCTGTATTAATTGTAAAGTCTTGTTGGTATTGAATCGATCTGCCGGATAGTGGATTACTGGTCAAAGAGCGAGTAACCACCAAATATAATGATTTGGTGGGATCTATAAATTTTGAGGATGGTGAATTGTTTCTTCTTCTTTCCCAAAGATTCAAACAAAATCGAGTTTGGATGTAACTAAACAAGATTTGATATTGGAATACAAAGGTTAAAGGCTTAATTAAAGGTTACTTAGTAGCCATTTCAAGTTTCATTACTTTTCTTCCATTCCATCGTAGAAGGAAAATGATATTGAAGAATCGATTCATCATTTAGATATTTAACCCCAAAAGACAAATATTGTGATGTTCTAACAAATAGTATATCAAACACTTGATAAGAGAAATTCCCTAAATAAACCAAAGAGAATACTTACTTTTATAATTGTCTAACACTCTGTTTGAATCATTGTTACCCATTGTATTGTATTGTATCGTTATTATACCTACAATGTTTATTTTGATTGTTACTTAAAATGTATTGTATTGTATTGTATTGTTAAATTTCGTTGTTACGTAACAATGAAAACCCCTATTTTATGGAACAACAAATTTGGTGTGTTCTCATTGTTACTTAATTTCTCTTTCCAATTATATCTTTACATAATATTTCAAAATACTATTTTACCCTTTACCTTATATTATTTAATTCTAGACAAACCTCCTACCCTAGAATAATTAAGGATATTTTAGTAAATTTATAAATTATAATACAATACGATACAATCAAACCAAACAATTAAAATATTATTAAACAACAACAAACAATACAGTCTAATCAAATATTGTATCTAACTTATAGTACAGTACAATAGAATACAATACAATACAATATATTATGAAACAATGGGTAACAATGATCCAAGAGTGTAAGGGGACCCTTTTTTTGAACTTTCTCATTATGGGTGGCAAAATGGTCAACAAAGTAGGGATTGTTAGTCAACTCTATACCTACTTTTAAGATCTTGAAATAAATTACTTATTATAGAATGTGTTGTTTTTGCCACCTATTGTTATTATGCAAGTTTTAAGAAATTAAATCATTTGTTAGGAAAAGAGTTGAACCATTTCAATGCATTGTCAAGAAAAGGTCGGTTAACGCTCATTTGAATCAATTTTTAGTTTGACTTTGTTAGCTAATTACAGATTTTTCACCTAACACTTTCTAATCCCTGCATGGGTGTATACAGTACAATAGCCAAGAGATAGACACCTGTTAAATTAAACTATAAAGTTAACAGTTAACACCTTCGATCTAGAAAAATATTATGAAAAGTGAAAACGGGATAGGGGCGGTATACATGAGGTGAAGTGAAACGAGGTGCATTAGAGGGTGGGGATAGATACAATCAATGAAAAATGCAATTCACAGAACTTGTTTTTTCTATTTCTACCTGAGAAGTCAGTTTCATTATTATTAAGAAACTTATTTTTTCTTAAAGAAAATGTTTTTGTAAATTTCTTTTGATCAATTGAACATGAAAAAAATGGCTTCAGTGGCTTAGCTAAGGATCATGAAATGTACTTTAGTGGCTTTTTAAAAGCTTTATGGATCGTTTGGGGATTAATTAAAGTTATGTAAGTATTAGTAATGTAGGAATTAACTAGGTAAGGTTTAGTTATTCTATTTGTTACTCGGTATAAATTCATAATTTAAACATGTTTTAATTATATGTGGGATGATAAATTAACAAGCATATGCTAAATTTTATACATAGCAACTGAAATATTAATTATGCTAATTTAAATACATAAATAATTTATGACTTCCTAGCTAACGAGCAATCAAAACGATCCTCCTTAAGTACGTAATGAAATTTTTTAAAGCATGTGGTCTAAATAAGTATTGGATCTATGGCTATAAATGATACTCATTAAAAGTAAAATGAAGATTTTAAAGTTAAATTTGTCGGTTATTCTTTTGTACTAGTAGTCGTAGTACTATTACTCTTGTAATTTGAGTATCGTGTCACTATTTAATATTTTTTTCACTTTGAGAATCGTATTATTTTCTTATAGTTACATATTTTTCCTTTTTTTAGTATATGATCTATTATACTTCTATTAATATCTTTCTTTGCTTCTTTACTTCCATTTTTTTCCTTTTTTACAACACTTTTACTTGAACCAAATTAAAGGTTATCAGAAGTAACTTTTGTATCTCTTCAAGGTAAGGATAAAGTTTGCATGCATATTAATTGTTTTAGACTTCACTTGTGAGATTACACTGAATTGTTATGGTAGATCATCACTAAAATAGAAAAATAATATTATTTTTTCTCGAATATATACATACTAAAAAGTAAAGTATGTCACAGAAGAACAATACATTATCATAAGAAGACAAATGAAATTATCTTATGTAAGTAATAAAAGAGTACTTGCACCTATAAATACCCTTTCTAACTAGACACTAATATCATCACAAACCAACTTTTGGCTCATCTTTTAGAATTAAACACCACCACCAACAACAACAAGATCATCATATTCATTCTTCATGGAATACTCAACAAGTAGTCTCATCAACACATTCCAACCCAAAGAAAAACACACAACATTATTCAACCACCAAATCTCAGCCAGAATCCGTCTAGCCACAGAACTAGACATACCTAATCTTCACAAACTTGTAACACAAATGGCAGAATACCATGGCCTATCACAAATATTCACTACCACAGAAACATCACTTTACAACAATTTATTCAAATCACCAAATCCACCTTTTCATTCTCCAACAGCCCTCATCTTAGAAATTTCTCCCAACCCTTTCCCTCAAACAAACCATAGTACTACTACGAATTTTGTCCCTATTATCAAGAACAATTACAATTTTGATAATTTAGAAATCCTGGACCACGAACTCGAGACCTATAGGTCCAAATTTAATGGTCATGGTCATGATAATAGTAATAATTGTAACGTTTATGTAGCGGGGCATGTACTTGTTTATCCTAGCTATAATGGTTTTTTTGAGAAACCTGGATTATTTTTAGACCAAATGTTTGTGAGGAAGTGTTATAGAGGGATGAAGTTTGGGAAATTGTTGTTTTCTGCTGTTGCAATGCAAGCTGAGAAAATGGGAATGGGGATGGTGGATTGGCTTGTGGCTGATTGGAATGAAGAAACTATTAATTTCTATGAGAAAATGGGAGCTCATTATATTCCTGAATATAGGCTTTGTAAATTGTATGGTGATCAACTTCAAGCATTTGGTAGGAAATCTGATTGATGAGTCGAGGGTCTATTGAAAATAGTTTTTCTACCATCACAAAATAAGCATAAGATCTGCATACTTATTATCCTCTTAGATGGAATCACACTGTCTATGTTATTGTTATTGTTATTGATGTAGGTTTTTAAGCACACCGTGCATTGCATTTCGTATGTACTTAATTAGCTCATGTTTCTACGATCTTAATTTGTATTATGTTTATTGGAAATATTATAGTGATGTTACATGATTGACTTCTTGGGAAAAAATCTAGTGACACAAATCAGGGTTATGTTGTTTAAGATTTTTTTGTTAGGAATGTGTCTCAACTGCATATCTATTTTTTAAGGAAAATGAAAAAAAAACTATACTCCCTCTATTTCAATATACTTGTGGTGTTTTTTATTTACACATACTTCGAGAAAATACTAATTAGAATTGAGGTTTGACTAGTCTAATCATATTCATATCTTAAAATATAATCTTTGATTTTCATTGAATATATATATTGTTGTGACGTAAGGATGATGAAAATCTAAAAATAAAGAATACTAAGTTTATCGTGGAAAAATCCTTCAAATCAAAGGTAACACCCACGGGATCGACAAGATCCGAATTGCTTCACTATAACAATAATACGGTTACAAATATTCTTCTAATGGCTACACAGCAAGTGCCAAAAGAGAACAAACAATAGCTACACCAATAAAAGATAAATAGAAAGAAACACCACCGAAACCAGGCTGTTGTTCGGAACCTAAAACAGGATCTTTCTGACCTCCTAATCGGTTCTCCACCGTTCAAATCAACCACCAAGATGTTAGGAACACTCAATCAAAATTTCAGCCCGATCCAACGGTTAGTTAATTGGGAAACGCAATCTGAAGGTTGCCGGTCGGAGAAAAAAACGACAGCAAAAGAACCTTTTTTCTTCTCTCTTCTCTCTTGTGGAAAGATCTCTCAAAAACCTCTCTTATGTCCTAATGTTGAAAACAATACTAATGAGCAATTCTCTCAAAACCATCCTCTATTTGTATAAAGCCAAAACTAACTCTAAATAGAACTACAATTCCAATCATTTTTCTAACAGAATTGGAAACCAAATAAAGAGAATAATTTCAATCCTTTTACAAGTAGGATTAGGTCATGGTCCTTTTCCAAGTAGGATTAGGTCATGGGCCTTTGGCTGGAACAAGGGCCATAACCCAAGGATTTTATAGGTATAGGGTTTAGGGCTTAGGGTTTTTTTTTTTGTATTTTTTAGGGTTTAGCATATATGATTTAGGGATTTATAGGGGTTGGAGCTTAGAGTTTTTTTAGCTTTAAGTGTTTTTAGGGGTTTTTAAGTGTTAAGTGTTCCTTAAATTTTTTTATGGTTTAGGGTTTTGGGGTTACATATTTTTTAGGATTTACGATATAGAGCTTAGGGTTTTGTAATGGTTTTAAATGATTTTCAGGGTTTATTTTAGGGTTTACCGTATTAGGATTTCTTTGGGTTTTAGGTTTAGGATTTAGGGTTTTAGGTTAGGGTTTAGGGTTTTTTTTAGGTTTAGGGTTTTAGGTTAATTTTTCTCTCTAGGTTATGTACTATAATTGAGGTATTTATAGTCTTCAAAAATAATTACTATAAAAAAATGAAAAAAAATCTGTAACTTCTAAAAATGACAAGTATTTTGAGACAAATATTTTAACAAGAACAACAATATTTTGAGACAAATATAGTACAAACAATGTAAAAAAAAGTACATTTCTAATTGAGAATCGTTTTACTTACAAATAGATAAATCCAATGCATAAGATAATTTATATTCATGTTAGTCTCATTGTTTAGGAATATGTTGTTTTTCTCTTTTTTTTGTCGACAAAACTACAGGTGAGAGAACCTGAGGGTAGTATATTATATCTTAGAAGTGCAAAAGATGATAGTCAAACCTTAAAAATAGATTGTATGGCTTAGTTTGTTATAACGAGAGCAAAAAGAGGTTCTATAGTCAAACATTAACTCTACGATACAAAAATAGATTGTATGGCTTAATTTATTATAACAAGAGCAAAAAGATCTTGAATGTATTTCTCTTAACCTCGGGCCTATACAAAAATATAGAAGTGATTAACTGACATAGAAGTTAGTTTTATTGTATCTTTATCTAACATTTGAGAGTTGGGTTTGTCCAACTGAAAAATTATTTAACTTGCATGTTATAGAAAGACTGATAGAAGAACTTGAAAGGTCTCTTTGATGTTTGTTTTGTCATAAAACCCGCTACTTGATTTGCTTCTCGGCAGCAATGAAAAATCTAAGTCATTCTTATTTACTCAAGGGGCTATAATACTCAAATTTGAACTATTGATCATTTTACAATAACTCTAAAGTAAAGTAAGGAAACTTAGTTAAAAACCCTCATTGGATAAGAAAGAATATATTGGATAAAGCGCAACCAAAATTTATCTTATTTTAGAATTTGTGTCTTGTGCTCTTATTTAGTAACGTGATTTACATTGCATTATAGTTGTTTCTATTTTTGATCAGTGAGTTAACTATTTGGTGAATTTCATAATACAAATGTATGATTTAGAATAAACTGATTAGGTTTGACTTAATACGTAAGTGTTTTCTAGCTTTGCCCTTATTTACTATATTCTCCGGGATGACTCAGTAAAATTAGTGACTTAAAGTCAATTTTTGATAAAAAAACTTACATCAATTTGTTTTTCGTACTTGTTTATAATGTATTATCCTTAAAAAAAATTATACAATTTCAATTTCACATGTTAATATTGTTGCTATTGATTCAAGTTAATAAGATGTTAACCATGTACTTGCGATACAATTTGTTTGATTTGTTGTATAAAATTTTATTTACTAATACGAAAATGTGATAGTTATTCTAATAAAAAATTTTATTATAACAATGTGCAATATTTTTTACACAAATATTTTTTACTTTTTTTTCTACAACCTACAATAAAATTTGAAAATTGAGACCTTAAATTTTTTCACTAGCCTCCTCTTGTATTCTTACATTGTAATTTTGATATATATGATAGAGTTTGGTCGAGATGGGTGCCATAGTAAACTTGGTTGACCTTGATTCAAAACTTGACTCAATTTAGTATCGTAACAAATTTAATTGAGCTCGATTCGACGTCCAAACATAATAATGTACCTAACAAGCGCGTAAAACACTTTTTGATACAAATTTATTGTGAAACTGCTATTGAACTTAATTTATTGTTGTCTCATAATTAAATTACACTTTTTAAAATACAAATTGCACCAACAAATTAAAACGTAACCACAAATTTTGCAATAAATTAAAAAGAAGTCATCAATTTTTGTGATGTGGACAAACACAATTATGCATGCCTATGTCATTTGCAAGACAAGGTGGTTGAACCTTATTTCCATCTTGGTACCAAATCAACCTTTTCTTAGCAAATTCACTTACAAAATTGTCAAGCATTTGAGTAGTAACACCAGGCATAACAACCACATGTGTCATGTCTCTTTCACATGAGAGTTGCCATTTATGAATAAACTCTTGTTCCAATGGTCTCTCGAAAACAACAGTGATACTATGTTCATTCAGCATCGCACTTATTCCTGAACTTCGAAGGCTATCTTTCAAATAACGAGCATTTTTTATGCACCTTTTAGCATCGTCTTGAAGTGTAGTATGACATTTTTTGCTCAAACTATACCATAAGAAAATTGGTGCATGACCACCTCGACTACCAGAAATTGTGGCATCTATTGAAGCAATATACTCAATATTTCTTGAGAGTATGTCAACGTGCTTTTTTCTTGCTATTTGTATGCCACAAGGCATTGGACATCCCAAGAATTTGTGGCCGGAGACACTTACACTTCCAATTGGCTTCTTGAAGGTAATTTTAGGTGCCTATATATAATCATCAACATTTTGTTTTTAATATCTTTAAAGCATATAAGAAATGTAAAATAAAATTATACTATAATAAATAAAAGATTTTGTGCCAAATGATTTAGTAATAGTACTATAATTGCGTGACAATAATAAATATGAATATTTATAATCAACACTCTATATCATTAAAGGACTTTAACGAATCTAGATATAGTAACATTAACTCAATTATTACCGCTAAGTGGTACTTGATGAACCAATAATGATGACAATAGAAATATATATGGTGAAGCTCTTACATTTTTTAGGAAAGGCAGTATAAGTCCACATAATGCTGCATCACAATGGATGTAGAACTTATCTTGAGAGTAACCACACTCTTTAAGTGTCTCAATAACAACATCAAGGTTATCAATTCCTCCTTTGAACGTGGTTCCTACAAAAAAAAAAATATTGATTCAATTTGTGATAGAAGTATATAAAAACAAGAGATCGAAGATTGCTCAGATGATAAACATCCTCCACCTCCAAGTTGGTTCGAGTCATTCACTAGGAGGGGATTAAAAGAAATAGAAGTACATATAGTTACTATACTAGGCTATTCTAGAAACTTTACTCGAAAATCTATGATATCTTTAAAAAAATCAACTTAAATATTTTTTTCACAAATATTATTTAGGTACCAATATTGAGATGGAGAATAGCAGGTTTGTTTTTGTTGAGAAGTAACTTTGATCTTAAATCATGATAATCCATCTCCCCAGTTAACAAGGTCCCAATAACTTCACATTCCATTTTATACATTCTTGCAGCTTTCAAAACTGAATAATGTGATTCTCCAGAAGCATATAGAATTCCATCAGGAAATTGCTCTCTCCTGCACGTACCAAATTAAAAATCGATCGAGGATATATATAAATATGTAACGTGATTCCAAACATAATTATATAAACTAAAGATCGATAATATGAGCAAGCTAACCCTAGTAAAATGCCATGAAGGTTTCCTTCCGTGCCACAATGTGTAACGTAACCCCAATATTGATCCTTTTCGATTTCCCAAAGTTTGGAAAACCAATCCAAAACACCAACTTCAAAGTGTCTTGAGTGCATTCCATAGTTGTTTTCAGTGAAAGGATCACCAAAATTGTTCAAGTGATATCGTAGAAGAGGAGCTAATGCAACGTATTCATCACAATAAATGTTATGAGGATAACCTGCATGCATGCAATGCCACAACAATACTTTGTCAAAAACATACACCATTCCCTCCGTACTCTACTTGGCACAGAATTTAAGAAAGTAAAGAAGACTTTTGAATAACTTGTGGACTTACAGTAAAGGCGTCATGTAGAATATATCAGAATGGTATTTAATGTTGTGGTTTTAAACATGTCGAAGAAAAGTTGAAATTAAAGAGTATTAATTAAGGAAAGAGCCAGGAGGCGATATTCTTTTTTAAACAAACTAAAAAGGAAAGTAAGAAAAACAAATTGAAAAGGAGGTAGAAGTAGAACTATTCCCTTTGATCCATCTCAAAATACTTGTGTTTTTCATTTACACGTCTCTAATTAATTAAGAAATCATTAATTAGGAGGGGTGTTTGACTATTTTTATCCTTATTTATGTCTTAATATGGAGTAGTAATTTTTTTGATGCATGCATGGTCCAAAATCATGCATAAGTTAATTACTTATTATTCTTGATACATATGTCATTGGCAATTGATGTGTATAAATTTAATTTAAATACGACGAATAAGAAAATTAAGAATAATGTTGTTAAATAGGGTAATTACCTAGAAGCATGGTGGCTCTTTCATCAAGAATCTTCATATAATCATGTAGTAGATGAGTAGTTGAATCAAAATCAAGCTCCTCTAAAGCATGGCCATTAATAATGTTGTTAACTTCTACTAATTGTGAATTATGACAACCATTATTAATGCTAATCACACCTCCATCCTCTAATATTGGATCATGGCAACCGTTTGATAAAATTTTCACCTGCATATATCCCCCAGAACTATAGTAATTAATATTGATTCGTCGAAGACATTATATCGACTACGTACAACAACAATAACAATATGTATATATATTTCGAAACGGAATATATATATATATATATATATATATATATATATA
>JAJOOR010026097.1:0-10207 GCA_036250505.1 Solanum acaule | reverse complement strand
CCCCCCCCCCCCCCCCCCCCCCCCCCCCCCCCCCCCCCCCCCCCCCCCCCCCCCCCCCCCACTTCAACAGAAATCAAATGTTACATCGAAAACCAGAAACTAACTAAAAGAATTTGGTATGCCTAGCTAGTTACAATAACAACATTCCCAGTGTAGTCCCACAAGTGGGGAAGGGGAACGGTGAAATGTACGCAAACCTTACCCCTACCTTTGTGAAGTAGAGAGGTTGTTTCCGATATATGTCTAGCTAGTTCTAGAAGAATTTTCAGATGTCCATGCAGTAATGATAAATCCATAAAGGTTCTTACTTGGGTTCCTTATTTTAGCTGTTTCTGTTTGAATTGTGGATAATGGTATCGATTCTCTCTGTAACTCGCATGACTATATCAAAGTAGGAGCATTATGTTCTACTTCTACAGGAAACATGACAATTATTCTTTTGCTGTACTTTGGCAGAACCAGTCTTATAACTCTAATGATATCTTACAGGGTTGTAAGGGTACTCAAATCACTTAGTATTTTAAGATTCTTATCTGTCTTATTTGCTCAATTGACTTAAGATCTTATCCTGAATGGCTCAACGAGTGTGTCAATTAGCATTCGGACTTCTATTGCCATATAGGATCTTTGAGTCACGTCTCCCTGCTGGAAACAGTCCATTCTGATACCGGATCCACTGATGTACCTTCCATTGCTTGGGTTTTGCTAACTACTATTAAATCTAGGGGTAGCCACAAGATATGGGGGAACAGTCCAGGTGCGTGTAAGTTGGCTTGAACACCAAAGTTATTTAAAAAGGAGAAATCAAAAGCAAGTATGCAGTAGAGAGTACTATTGAATCTGGTATATATTTGTGTTCACTTACAATTTGCCTATTTGAACAAACTGTGTGAAATAGTGAACAAGATATTTGTTTACCTTAACAAACCGTAGTGCATTTTGATAGTTAAACCAAAAGCTAAGTGGATCATTTGCAGTAAACTATAGCATACAACCAATAACCTATGACTCAGTTTGGAATTAGATAGGCTGCCTATATTAGTACTCTATTTTCACTTGGGTGCAGTTCATTCCTTTACTGGTACACTAACTTTTGAGCTCTTTCGTTTCTGATTTGTTGAGGACTTTATTCCTATGATGATAACTCTCCTTTCGGAATAGCTTCTACTCACGTTTCTTTTCCTGGAGCAATGTTTTAAAGCTGGTTTGGATATTGAACTGAAGAGGCCACTAGTCTCCATTTTAAGGTGTTCAACTGGTTATACCACTGGTGGTTTAACTGCCTCTATAGTGTATGCATAAGTTATTATTATAGTTCAATTTATGAATGCTGAATCGCATAAACAGTCATGTCTTCTCTCCCCCATTTGTTGTCCGGATTTGACCATAGTTCTGACCAATGAAGATGACTTACTCCGTGTTTTCCCCAAGTTTATCCTACTGTTGACGATAAACTCAGTTCAATCCTCTGCTCTCCTTTTCCTCTGATTATATTTTCAAGAGAATATGCACTGTTGTCTGGTGATATCAGATATATATCTGCAGATTGTAAAATCACAGATTTGTTTGTTACTTTAGTTTGTTTCTCCTATTTCTAGTGTTGTGATTAAGTCTGGTTTATTAGTTTTACCAGCTTTTGATCAAGTTAAAACTAAGCCTGTATGTGAACAGAATCAAGACAGGTCCCAGATTAACCATTTGGGAATCCTGTCCCTGCACATTTGTCCCAACTAATCTTTCAGCTGATGGAAGTTGCTAACTCATACATTTAAAATAGAAGTATGTAAATTGAGGAGCCTAAACTTGTTTGGGACTGAGTCGCAGTAGTAGTAGTTTTTTTGTGAATTGAGGAGACCGTTTCATTCTTTTTTTCAGTTCTTATATCTCTGTGTGATGTCGTAGAATGAACATTCCCTATATGCCTCCAAACCCCTTCGCCGGAAAAACTTTGTGTATATAAGATCAATAAATTGGTGAAACTTCTTGTGACATTCAATTGTGCATAAGTTTTACCAGACTGGCAAAACTTGGTATTAAGTTCATACTAGCACCGAAGGGTGTGGCCTAGTGGTCAATGAAGAGGTTGAGAATCTTGAGGTTTTAGGTTCAAAACTTAGCGGAGACAAGAAAAAATACTAGGTATCTATTGCTGGTGGAAGGTGGCAGGTATTCCATGTAATTAGTCGAGATGCATGAAAACTAGCCCAGATACCACAATCATTAAAAAAAACTACTTATCTTATTAAATTAGTTAAGACGTGCATTGGCAAATCTTTGTTTAATGAATTTGATTACAGAGGTATCATTTCAATTAAATTGGTGCAAAAATTTAAATCTTAAAAATAAGTCAATGATTCGTACAAGTGAAAAGGATGGAAAGGTACTTAATTTAGGAAAGAGTCCTTTGTTAACACTTAATTGGAATTTAATTAGTTGCCTGTCTTTTTTTCCTAGCAAGAAAGTTTAAAGCAAAAGTTGGCATATGTACTAGTCAACTTTTTTTCTTAAAATTTTGGTTGTGTTATAATTTATTAAGTCAAGTGGAATAAAAATTACACATTAAATTGTTGTTAATTCAATTGTAATATAAGTAAGTAGTTTTTGTGGTTAGTGGCTTTCCCTTTCAATCCAGTAACATAACACCAAATATTTACCCTTAAAATATTTAGCCTAAACAGAATGCTTAAGCCACAGATCAAGACATTTTTACTTTAAAATAATTATACTATTTAAACAAACAAACAAACAAACAAAATTTCTTTAATGTTGAAATTTTGGACTGAATTTTTTTCTTGAGAATAATTATCAAAAACAAAGGTCAAAACCGCGTCTATACTGAATTGATAAACAACTAAAACATGATGGCAATAGTCCAAATAAGTCATATTTGCTTAGTTAGCCAAAGACTTGATGCAATTACCATAAATTATACAACAACTACAACAACAATCCTAATTTCACGAGTGGACTTTGGAGAGGATAGTGTATACATTGACCTTATGCCTATAAGATAAATGTCTATTTTCGATAGATACTTAGCTCAAGAAGAAACATTACAGAGCAGTTTGAAATTGTCATATTCTAGTTCATAAATTACAAGTACATTTTTCCTGGCAAGGTTTGGGGTCAGAGTTTAAAAAGTAGAAATAGTGCTTGTTGAACACTTTTTGATTGTGTTTTTAAAAATAGTCACGATCTTTAAATTGAAAAATTCATAAGATATTTTATGGAGATTAATTTCCATTATAGATTCTGAAATTTCATGATAGTGACCGTTTTTTTATTATAGAGACCGAAAATGACTATTTCTGAATTTTTCCACCTCAAAAATACAAGTTGAATAATCTATCCATTGAATTTTATTTGACTTCTTTACCATTTTAAGAGTCAATAACACTTCCCTTTGTTGGTTTTACATTACTTTGTCAAAGCAAATTTCTAGCTCAAAAATTGATGGCTAGTGCAATAAATTTTTGGAGAAGTTATACCATTGACAGCTTAGTCAAAAATATTTATAATCGCTAGCTAATTAATATACATACATTATTATAAACTAGTTATATGTATGTTATATATCAATCGACTTTTTTTTAGGTGGATGACTATTTAAGTTATATTACTTGCCACCAAATTGATGTACCATCGTGGCCTAGTTGATTTAATAGGAACACTAATTTGAAAATCTTTTAGGTATTGACAAATTCAAAACTTTAAATATGTTGAGTAAAATATATGTAGAATTACATAAATAGCATGTAATAAATAATTTTAATGATAAAATAGTTTGTGTGTAGCATGTCATTATCCTAATTTTGGTAACTATTACCAAACTCTTTATGTAAACGTGCATCCAAATATCTAAATTGTCACATAAGGATTTCTATATAAAATGGCCTGAAGCTAGTTATATATAACGGGAACATAAACCAAAGTCAATATTTTATAATATTTGAGGGACTAAAAGTAGCAAAATAACTTTTCATAACATAATAAAAGAAAAAGTATGAGAAAAATGAGTGTGTTCCATATTTTCTTTAATTTAAATTAATTAGTTGGTGAGTAGTGGAATTTTGTTTTTGTAATTTATCACCAACTACCCCAATAGAAACAAAAAAATTCAATCATGTCAAATCATATTTCTCAATTATTAGTCAGTTGAAACTAAAAGAGTGAGTAAATAAGCCAAAGACTTATTTGTTGAAGTGATTGAGTTGTCATATTTGTTGACTAAAAAACTTGTTGAAATTTGACTATATATTTCTCAATTACTTTGGATCTATAATTAACACAAAATAATAAGTCTATCATATTTGGAATCATATATTTGTCCAATTCATATTCCATTGTGGAATTAAAGTAGCGTACGTAGACAAATTTGTCTAGTTTTCCAATGCCATTTTGTGGCAAATGTATATAATATTTTTTTGAGTGTCTCAAGGTTAATTTACGTATCTCAAAGGTAGGAGTAAGGTCCATATTTATCTTATCTTTTCTGGCCAATCGTATTTTCAAATTACACTAAACTTATTGTTGTTACTGTCTTATATACATTTTGGAAGTCCAATTTAATTTAAATTTCCTTACCGAAATCTCTAAAGAAAAAGGTGAAAAAAATCCTATTCATTTTATCTCGCTTTTTAATGTTAAAAAAATATTATTTTAATTTGAAAAGAAAGTAAAGTTCCTTGACTTCTTCCTTCCAAAGGAAAAACATCAAGAAATTCCAAAATTCCATATTTCTTCAATATAATATAATGGCTTTTACACAAAAACTTACCCCTCTTTTATCTTTTTCTTCCAACAAAAGCAAAAGAAGACCTGTTTAAAGTGGAATTGATTCTTTTTCTGAAGTCAAAGGAGGGCCTATTATTTAATTGGGAATTATTATTAAAAATACATATATATTAACCGAAATTATGGTAAATAATTCAATAGGAAAAAAAAAAACAAAGCAATCTAATTCCCCTAAAAAAGTACAAAAGACAGAAAAGATACAGTACTAAAATAAGGAGAAGGGATAAAGCAAACAAACACCTCAAAGCTGTCAACCCTTTTCCTTAAAATGTGAAAGAATCAAAATCCTATTTTTCCCATCCTTTATCAATGTAAATTAATTCATCTTTTTTTCTTGATTTGTATCAATTTAATTATTCATAATCATCCACTATATCATCATAACATCAATGATTACATATATATATATATATAGAGACCAAGTACTTAGTTAAAATAGAAACAGAAAAAAAAGATGATCATATTAATTAAGAAGTAACATGAGAGAGAGTTCCTTTTGTTAGCTTAAGTTAAAGCTTTTACTTAAACAAAGTCTACCCGAATACGGCGTCGTTTACGTTTGCCTTATTTTTAACGTTAAAAGATTTGAGAGTTTTAAGGTTGAGATAGAGAAGTGGCGGCGTTAGGTATGGTGGGTGACTGAACAGTCAAAGCCGATAAGGTAGGAGAAGTTGGGATTCTGGTGGAAGTAGAAATGGCTGTAGCTAAGGATATAGGCATTAAACATAAGCCTTTTCCTTGGAGATACTGCATAGCCGATCCCATATCTTCCTCCATTAATTTAGCTACTTGGTGCTCCGTTACCCTCATTGTCTCGTTGTTAGAAGATGGCGCCGTTCCGTTACCTCCCCTCCCAACATTTCCTTCACCTCTTCCCTGTATATATCCAATCGTATCGTACTTATATAAAATGTTTTATGCATCCAATCCAATTCTCTTCATATATAATGAATGTGTAGTATTCAAATAGTTAAGGTAAATAAAAGAGAAGACTATTCAAAAACATCATGATCTAAACTTAGATACACTTAGTGGTCGCAAGCATGAAACTATTAATAAACAAATCGAGAAAAGAATTGAAAACACCCTAAATTTAGCGACAATTTAGAGTTTGTATTCCACTCATATTGTTGCAAGAGTGGAATGTATCTAAGTTTAATTAATCTAAGTAAACAAGTGTTTTTAGATCTATTAGTTATTTCATATTAGTTTCATCCCCCAAACTATTGACATCATTAAAAATATCCCTCTACTTGATCAACTAAACTAACCTACACTCTCGATCTGCTACATAACTTAGCTATAAGAGCGTGAGATTATTAATAAAAAGTCGAAAGAAGTGTTAAAAAGACTCATAAACTTGGCAAGAATTTTGAGATATATTTCACTCATGTTGCAATATTAGGATATATTTAAGTGCAAGTAAAAAAATATTTTAAGGCTATTAATAATTTACTCTAAATATAGGAATGTTTTACTATTTTCTCTCCAAATAAAATACTATAGTGGTTGAGGGGTGTTTAGGTAGGATGAGGAAAAGGGGTGAGGGTGAGGGAACATAAGTAGGCACGCGTGATACTTTATGTTTTTGTCGCATTATGCTGACACACTATTTTGAGAGAGACATTTTATAGAGGATGGGCAATTGTTTTTTTTTTGTTCAAAAATTGTACCAATGCGGCCTTTTTATAACTAGTAGAGTAGTACCTTATGATCTTTGTATTAGATTAAAGATTAAGGTGATAAATTGAAGAATTTTTAGTCACATTAACTAATACTAATCTATTTAGACAAACTTTCAAAATATGCTTGTTTTGTAGAGTGCTTTTGTTACAAGTGCTTATATTGATAGGCTTGATTAGTCAATTTTAAAAGCATTTTGACAATATTAGAAACAACTTTTATTTCTACTACTACTACTCAAAAACCCCTTTTATCCTAAATGATAGGCTAAACACCTCAATTCTCTAAAATAATCTCTTTTAGCTTTCAAACACATTATTTCCTCTATTTCAAAATAAGTGTCGTTTTAACTAAAAGTATTATCACAAAAATAATGTTGTAATAGTTTTCAACTATACCTTATACTATTAAAGAAGTACCTACTACTTTTTAAAAGTGTTCATTCTCAAAAACATCTAATAATAAAGATAACTTATTAAACTATACCTTATAGTATATGTTATTTTTCTTAATAAACTAAAGTAACACATATTTTAGGATGGAAGTGATAATGATACCAATGTTGAGTTTTAATATTTCAATGGTTAGCGGTGAAAGCAAATGAAAATTGAAGAAGATAGTGTACCTCAGAGGACATATCAGCAACTAAGGGAGCAACAGCTGCAGCACCTCCTAATCTACTCATACTCAAAACCTGAGTTCACACACAAAAGAGAAGGGAAAAAATGAAACACAAACACCATGAAAATGACAGAAAGTAATTTTAGAAGATTACTATTTTGCCATCCAAATTGTCAACAAGGAAGCATCTTTTTTCCAATATAAAAATGAAGAAAAAGAGAGAGTAGGAAGGAGTAAAGTACTTTGACTTGGAGCTGTAGGAATTTGACATAGTCGATGATCTCATCCAGCATTGAAGCCTTGTCTGTCTGTCATTCCATAAAACCAACAAACACTATCACGTTACTATTCCATTTATTTAAACACCATTATATTCACTTCATCTCTTTCACTTTCAATAATCAAAAATAACTCTGACTATTCACTATTTCACATTTACTTTCTTTCTATAAATCAATTTAAAATACAACATATTTCTTATGTCAACACACAATAAGTAAACAACAATACTTTTTCTTGGTTTCCCATGTTCACTTTGGGATCGATTAATTGTCAAAAAATTCTTACTTGAAAATAAAACTCTCCTAATCAAAAATATTTTTTTTGAGATTGTACATAAAACTTCTAACTAAAAATAGAGAGATATTGCTTTACCACTCCACTACAATTTTATGGTTGTATTATCTTTGATGTCTATTTATTTGCTTTTTTATAGTTACATTGCATTTACATATTAAAACTACATTTTGTTTCAATTAAACCTTATAAAGCGTTTTTATTAGATGATTTAAATTCAAATTTTGAAAAAACTTATATTGTATTCTAAAGTACCTTTTACTTTAATAAGTTAATTATATAAAATATGTCGTCATGAAATCTGAAACTCATTCCAATTAAGGCATATATGCATAATTAAAAGAAATAACATATTTTATGTTGTTAATTTAACTATTTAATATATTCTCCGAATATGCCAAAACTTTTTCATGTGTTCTGATGTTCAATTAGAATAATTGAAATTGGAATGTCTAAGGAGTCATTTAGTGTGATGTATAAGATATAATAATCTCAAGATAAAATAATATTACACATATGATTGGGAGTATTAGATAGTCCTTATATTATTTATCTCATGATTTTTATCATAATAATAAAACAAATTATTTCATATAATATAATAATTTATCTCGAAATAATTCATTCCCCACCAAATCGCCCTAAAGGATAAGTTGTGCTATAGTAATATGAATCACACATTAACAAATGTTGAAAAATATGAGATGAGTTATCAATAGGATTACGATCCCCGGGAGAATCTCTTTTCTAGTTTTCATTTTCAAGTACGCACGGAATGAAACAACAATACACATTCTCCTTCACACTCTCAAGTATACAAATAAACATCTACTCGCCTTATTTTCATGACACGTGTCCAATTGAAGAAGATTAATTATATCCATCAATCACATGGGACGAAAAGCAGTTACAATTTATAATTCTAATTTATAAAACTAATGATAATTTAATCAAAGTTAAAGATCAGATAATTAATGATTTAAATTACAATAATTACTCTAGATTTAATTCAATTTACCTTATTCATTATCGAAATAATAATTAATATGATTGTTTTATATTAAAAATATAATGAACTAGTAGAAATGAACGGAGCGCGAGTAATTTAGTGTGAAATTACCTTATTGGCATTGGGTACCAGCTCCTGTAAAGCCTTCATTCTCTCTGCAATTCTCTCCCTACGTAACTGCCCACCATTTTCATTCGCAACAGAAACGCAGAAAATTCGGAAAATCAGAAAGAAAAAAAAAACTGAAGAAGAAGAAAGGGGTGGCAAAACTGTAATTAAACGTACTCTTTCAGCGATGCTGTGAGGATCAGTAGCTTGTCCTCTACGAGCTCTAACTCGTTGTTGTTTTGGTTGTGCTGCCGGCGTTGAACCTCCACCACCACCAGCTGAACCACTTGCTGCCGGAGTTTGGTTCATCGCCGGAGCTCCGAAACTCTGCGATTGCATCGATCCTCCCTAAAATTATCGTTTTAGTAATTGCTAGTTTTTTCATATAATATGAGTTTGTATATATATATGCATGTAGAATGTGTATAGACCTGAGGATGATGAAAATGTTGAGGTTGATTGGAGGTTTGACCAAGAGATCCGGTGAATCCATTGAAAAGAGCTTGAATGGAATTGTCATTAGTCTGTATTTAATGGCGTAATTAATCGTTAATAATTGTTAGAAAAGTGTTAAATTAGTCATAAATATGAGAAAACGAAACTCACCGGGTTAGTGACGCCGTCGTTTTGGTCACCATTACTACTGAGGTTTAGAGGTAGGGAAAGGAGGCCGTTATCGCCGGAAGCTCCATTCGGAGACCTGAGTCCGTTTCCGGCGAGTGTTCTACAGAGCAAAAGCTGTTGCTGTAGCATAAGTGCTTTAGCAGCCGCAGCCACACCGCCGCCAGTGATCTGATGCTGACGGAGTTTTGAAGCTAGTAGAGAAGAAGCTTGGTCGTCGTAATGGAACTGTGAGTGAAGTGGATTAGAAGGAGGTTGATCTTCGCCGGAGCTAGGGTTATGCGGCGGCGATGAGAGATGGTGATGTGGGTCCCAGGATTTGGAAAGGTCAGGCCAAGGAGAAGAAGAAGGAACAGACGAGAGAATCTGTTCGAGAAAATCGTCGTGAGACGATGTCGGATCAAAGTGAGAGTGACCCATATTGTGTTGACCTAAACCACCAACACCACCGGTAGAACCGCCATTTCCGCCATTTTGAAGGTCTTGCAGTGACATCTGTGACTGCTGTTGTTGACTTAGAAGTGAATTCATGGCTTGCATTTTTTTTCTTCTCTGTAAACAAAAATGGTTCCATTAAAATCACACAGAAAAACACAAAATCAACAGAAAATATTCAGAGATTTAATTCAGTTCTGTACCTGTGAGAGATTTTGCAGAGAGAATTTTTTTCTTCTTGCTTTTGAATTTTCTTCAGTAGCTTTGTGTGTGAAAGTTTGGTTCTAAAAGGAGAAGAGAGAAAGATAGAAGAAATGAATGAATTATAAGTTATGCTTTTGGAATGTTGTTTATATAGGT
>JAJOOR010026091.1:0-13690 GCA_036250505.1 Solanum acaule | reverse complement strand
CCCCCCCCCCCCCCCCCCCCCAATCTCTCTCTCTACACGAATACACTTATGAATGTACTAGTGTATTTTTTTAATACTAGATACATATTTCTTTGATATATGTATTTATTTACAGAAACACTAAATATTTGATACTAGATATAGTGGTAAAGTTGATATGGGATACACGAGATAAAAGTGATATCAGATACACTGGATGAAATTGATTTTGAATACACAAATACATGAAATTGATACTAGATATACAGATACATAAAAAATGTGGAACTCAGATACATTATGAAATATAGAAACATAGGGAGAAAGACAAGCAAGAGAGGCAGTGCATCCCAGTGGCGGAGCCACCCTATTATGAGGGAGTTCATCAACCCCCTTCGGCGGAAAATTATATGATTTATACATGGTTAAAATAATTTTTTAGGTATATATTAGATGTCGAACCCCCTTCGGCTACTTTGTCTGTCTATTTTTTTAAATTTTGAACCCCCTTATTGAAAATTCCGACTCCGCCACTGGTGCATCCTAGATACATGCGAATCATGTTTGGATACGATGCATTTGAAATAAATGACACTTAATTTGGCCCATATATATCCATGGTATATGTATCTGAGCCCACCAAATACATGTGTTAAACTATTTTGTTCGAACATAATTACAATCTAAACTTGTGAAATTTGTATTGTTTCCTCTATTTTTTTGGAATTGGTTGATTGCTTGTTGGAATTCTGTGATAGTTAATTACTCAAGGGTCTAACCCATGTGTTAACTTTGAGAGTGATACCTTAACATCTAGAACTGTATAAAGTTACTGTAAGTAAGAAGGGCTATGTACCTTAATAGTGGAACGTGATAAATTCAAAGTGTTTTGGATAAAACAATTTAAAGTTTATTTTATTCTGAAGACATTTTGATTTTGATACAACAATTAAAAGATTGAAATTTGTATGTTTATCTGTTTGTATGCTTTTTGATACATAATTTGTATTTCTTATTTATTTCGAATACACATTTGCACTAAATACAATTTAGATAATATGATACAAATTGTATATTCAGGCTAATAATATAATTAAGTTCAAAATATATTTTTTTATTTTGTAATTTGTTTGGGTTACAAATCGTGAATGATTGAATATTAAAAGAAGATTTATCACAAAAGATTGAAGCTGGAAATAAAAAAGAAGAAGTAGTAATCCATTATTTTATTATAATTTTTTTTTTTGGTAAAACTAAAATTATTATTTTTATAACCAAGTATAACAACTCTAGAGATCAGATTTGTACTATTCTAAAACTTTGAAATTCTAGCTAGTCATGCACTTTGACTTTATTGCATGATGCAACTCGGTGATCAACAAGGATTGTGTTCGAGTGATAAGTACTCGTTCATTCTTAATTAGAAATTTTGAGTTCAAGTCCACTTGAAAATAAAGCTCCCTTTGTTAGGGGGCTTGAATCTGGATTTAATGAAAGGGGGGTTGGGCCCTTTTCATTAATGTATTATTATTGGAAAAAAGAGTCATGTTTAATACATTAATTAGACGGTTCACTAACATTTAACTTGCATAGATTAGGCAGTTTTCTTTTGATAACTAATCTAGAAGAGTATTATCTTGTCCCAAGTGTGGTATTCTAACATGTCTAGGAGTTGTTAAAATTAGGTTTTTAATGACTAGTGATCACTATAGATTAGGCTTCAAAAATCAATTATTTAAAATGCATTATTTTTTTATTTTAATTTGTTTGTTCAATTATAATTTGTAAATATTTTTTTTTTAAAAAAATACACTTTTAAGTTTTATAGATTTAAGTTAAAGACATACTAAACATATCAAAATGATACTTAATTTTATGATTTTAAACATATCAAGTAGAAAGTTAAAATAAAAATTGTGAAAAATAAAGAGACATTTTTTTTAAAATGGTCTAAAAAAGAGGACAAATAAATTAAATTAAAAAAAATATTATATACGTCATTTAATATTTACGATACAATATAATCCTGCACGTCTTTCTTAGAAAAATATTTCACCGAAATATGATGTACGAAGACAATTTTCTAATGTCTTAATTAATAATGCCTCAATATTTGAATTTAAAAAAAAGTAAAATTATGACTTTAAATTTTATAAATTTATTTTTTAGGATTTTTAATATTATTATATCTTATGAATGTATATTAATTATTTATTATATTTTTTGTAAATTTCTACACAATTTTACATTTTATATTAAGAAATAAAAATAGTGAATTCAAATAAACTTGAACGTCTGAAAAACCGTATATAAGATCTATATATGTCAGTGCACATGGTGATGAGATGCGATATGTTAGCCAGTGTACATGCCCATCAATCAAATTGGCTCTTGAAAAATAATTGTTTTTATCACAATCTTTCAATAAGTCCAAGTATATATCAGAATCAGACAAAGATCAGAAATGCTAATAAGTAAAGAGGCATCTTTGTAATGAAAAAAGAAATATTCAACGGACAATGAGTTTCTAGAAAATGTTTTTTGAAAAATAAGTGGAGTTCTCACTTATTTTTTTAGTTTTTGATAAGCAAAAAAAATACTATTCCAAGAGTATTTATATGTTATCTAGCGATACACTATATATGGAGGCAGGATGGGAAGGGGAGTTGGGGTGATGGGGGTGGGGGTGGGTGATGGTCAAGGGGTGAGGGTTCGGGGGAAATTGTGTAGGTGGAGAGGAGACAATAAACTTGAAATGTCACTTATGCAACTAATTTTTCCTACTTCCATTAGAGAAGTCATATATTGTCGAAAAAATATTTAACGGCAAT
Organism: Solanum acaule; assembly: GCA_036250505.1. Classification (NCBI taxonomy): domain Eukaryota; kingdom Viridiplantae; phylum Streptophyta; class Magnoliopsida; order Solanales; family Solanaceae; genus Solanum; species Solanum acaule. The sequence continues at coordinate 10,880 of JAJOOR010026091.1, read as the reverse complement.
TGAATTAATAACATTGCATCTAGAGTTGCTAAAGAAATTATATTATTGTCGAATTTATCGATCATCAAAAACTCGAATTCAATATAACTCAACACTTTCCTATTTTTCAATTAGATGGCTCTCTAATCAGTGTACGGTGCAAAAAACTACAACAATTATTTAGGTTATTGGGCCTGGCCCGTTAATCTTTTTAGTTCAGTATAGTTGGACCATCTATATTCTATAGTAAGCCCAAGCTTTGTTTGCCTTCTTGTATATCAAAGAGAATATTTCATAAATAGCTAAGAGATAAAATTTAATAAGCCTCCTTAGTTATAGTTTACTTAATTACGCTTCACAGATATAGTTTCAATTGTTATGAATATTTCCGTTTTTATATTTCACTTGGATTTAATATTTTATACAATTCAATTTTTTAAAATTTTTTAAATGAAAATGGACGGTAATTTCAGTTGAAAAGAAGAAAATCAATCACATAAATGACGGTATCATATCTCAGTAGAGTGTCATATCAAATATGACTTCCTCCATGCGAACAACACGATTCCGCAGTTCATGAGATTGAACAAAGTAATCCAAAAAATTCAATTGATTTCTTCGTTTATTATACAATAGGTACATGATACAATCAATTCTCTTTGTTCTTGTTATAATATTTTCGAATCAATTCAATTGATTGAATTATACAAATCAGTAAATGTATATAATTGTTGAAACTATATAAATAATAGATGAAACATATACTTGCAGATAATATACAAATACAAAAGAAGTACTTGTATATAATTGTTGAAAAATATACAAATAAGGTCGAAAAATGTAATATGAATGTATTGATAGAATACAAATCACAAAATAAATTATACAAATACCTCAATAATGCTAAAATTATATAAATAATAGTTGGAACGTGTACTTGTTTGATAATTTACAAATACAAAAGAGATAATTGTATAGAATTAATTGAAAATATACAAAGAAGGTCTAAGAAAAAGTAAAAAAGCCGCAACAAACATTTATACGCTAAATCCAACGAATCGTATACAACATAATATGAAATATACAAATCACAAAAAATATACTCCTCTCATTCCATTTTATGTGGCACCCTTTCATTTTTAGTCCGTCCCAAAAAGAATGTCACCTTACAATAATTAGAAACAATTTAACTTTAAAATACCCCTTTTATCCTTAATTAAATGATTTTCAACCATACAAATATCTAAGAATTATTTTAGATCACAAATTTCAAAAGTCTTCCTTTTTTTCTTAAACATCATGCCAAGTTAAATGGTGACACATAAAATGGGACAAGGATAGTACAAAATAAATTATACAAATTCCTCAATTTCTTCACCGTTATCTTGGTCCATTGATCCAGATTCAACATCTTCTTCTATAGATGTTTAAGAACATACATAAGTTGTTGCATTTTCACTGGGTTATTGCGGTGCTTGGATTTAATTTATTGTTGATTAACTCCAGATTTATCAATAGATCCCGCAACTTCTTGGAACTCTTGAGTTAGATCCAAAGAAAAAGATGGAAAATCATCCAATTTTGTGCATGTATGTGTATACCTCGAGTGACTCTCTTGGAAGAAGTGTGTTCATCCATGAGTTGTATGTATCTATGGAGATAACTTAAAAACTAAAAGAAATCAATGGGATATACAGATACAAATCAAAAATAAAATATTGAAACCACGGGAAGAGAAATAAAGAATAAAAAAAGAAGGGAAAATTATATATAATAGCAAACTATTAATTCAAATTAAATGCTATAAATATACTTTAATTTAATTGTACCCTATAACAAACTATTGCTATTTTCGCCACTCTCCCTGGTGGAATCTCACTTGCCACTCTCATTTGGTGGCAGTCTCGCTCGCCTCTCTTGCTTTTATACAAACACAAATGTATAAAATGTGTTTGTGTTTGTATAAAGCGAGAGAAAATTGTATATATACATATATTTTCGTTCCCCTTTCTCCCCTCTCCCAGATCTCACTCGCCACTCTACCAAATCTCGCTCGCCACCCTCACCTCTCTCGCTTAAACAAACAGAAACGAAATGTATAAATTGCGCTTCTGTTTGTATAAAGCGAGAGAAAATTGTATATACACATGCAAATACATATATCTTCGTCCTATACACTTATAATTATACAATACAAATATTTCCTTGCCCAGTTTTCTTTTGCCTTTCTCTCTTTCTTGTTTTATACATACACATATTATACAATTGATCTTTTGTATACAACTGCTTTCTTTTGTATATGTAACTGCTTTCTTTGTATATGTATAGCGAATTATACAACTGTTTTTTTTATATGTATAGCGAATTATACATATATATGTTTGCTATGGAGCGCAATTATGCAAACTTTGTTATAGCATACAAATATGAATTTTGTGTTTGCTATATGTGAAAGTTGCTCAAAAAAGAAACCGCAAGAAGTTACCTAAAATTGTGGGAGCACAATTTGAGAGAGACACAAATTTTTTAAAATTTAAAATTTGATTGTGCTTTTCATTGAATTAAGGAGAAAAATCAGTAAAAAGATTAGGATGAGAGAGAAAGACTATTTGTATAATTGGGGAAAACAAAAAATATGGTATATATATTGGATATACAAATCCGGAAGTGGTTCATAGTAAATAGGATCCAATGTTAGTGGCGAACGGTAATTTTTTTACAACTATAGCAATGATAAATAATTAAGTGTATATGTTTGCTTAGTCGCACAATTTATAACACGGTTCTTACATAACTTTACAGGTAACAAAAAAGAAATTTCAACAAAATGACCAAATGGATATGAAATGTATCAATATTAAATAAATAATGTATAATCATGTGTATCATAATATATAACTATGTATCAAAAATATATATACACATTTAAATTATCTATTCAAGCACCACTTATTTAAAGATAATTGAGTTATTTTGGGTGAGAAACTTTTGATTCAATGAACATTTTGTCTAATTTTCTCTTAAATAACTTGGTATGGTGAACACAATTGAGACTTTTTTTTAAAAATAAAATAAAATTTGCCACATGACCATTTTATTAAACAAATAGCAAAGTCTCTTTAATTTGCATTTAATCGAACTTTAATATAAATATCGTATCGGACGCCGAATAGAAAAAATATCAAAAAGGATTGCACACTTGTGACATATGCATAATCCAATTTTTTTTTTAACAAAAATAAATAAGAATAATATAATCGAGATAGCTTGGTGGTAATACTTCAATTTGTTGGGTAACAAACCTATCCCACATCGGATGGAGAAGAAGAAATGTACCAATATATAAGTGCTCACCCAACTCCATTAGTATGAGGCCTTTTGGGATGTGCCCAAAAACAAATCCGTGAGGGCTTGACCCAAAGCGGACAATATCATACTAATGTGGAGTTAGGGTGGTGGTACGTGCGGTCCCAACACAATTATATATATTTTATTCATCGGAAAATACATTTAATAAATTATTTTTCTTATTCTATATTATTGTCCAATAAGATAATAACAAAGGTGTTATCCATCATGCTAAACTGGTTGTAACTGAGGGCGGCTAAAAGTTGAATTCTACATTATTTACATGTCTGAAAAACCTTGTTATAAAGTATTTGAAGTTGGTTGTCAAAACATAGCTGCAATTCACACGTCAAGTTGATTCATGAAAAATCTTATTAAAATATTTTTAATTTAAAAAGGAAAAACTTCGTTCTACAATTAATTCAAATAAAATATATATGAATATCTACTTCATGATCAGGAACCTATTTATTTTTATTAAGTTAAATTAATATTTAAATATAATTAAACTTGTGTAAATACTTCAAATATAAGTGGCATTTATAATTACGTACTATATATTGACTACGTTAATAAAGTCATTCATAGTGGTAAAGGTCGATATACTAATTATGAGTACAAGAATTTCAATAAAAGAATACACTAAAATAAATTTTGTAATAACCATCTGGTAATTGATACCATCTATCAATTAAAAAGAAAATACTTTCTATTAAGATTTTTTATTTTCATTTTCAAGGCTCGAGATCAAAACCTTTAGCTTTATCCTATTAGATCCTTTGGTGATTAGAAAAGAAAATTGACAATAGGAGAAAGTTTCAAAAAAAATTGTTACATTTGAATATACTCTCATTCTAAATTTAAAAAGATATAAGCCTTTTGGAAACTTATTACTTTTAGTATAAAAATTAGATTAGTCAAGGTTTTTTTTTTTCAGTAGAAAAATTGCAACGTACGTATTACAATGTTCTTTCTAAAGAGCAGACAAAAAATTGATACAATCTTATAAAAGAACGTTTGATCCATTTGAAAGAAAAGAAATACGAGATAGCATTATAAAATTGTTAATTAGTTTTTTTGTCATTATTTCCTTAACTTAATCGAGATAGTACAATCTTGAGTTTTTCTATAAATAAATAGGTCCATAACTTTTTTTTTTTTATATTTGATGTGCACTACTAGAAACAAAGAATTTATCAATGAAAATTAGTGAAAATTTTGTGTCCACTCATTTTTCATCGAAATAGCTAATTGGAAAATTGTGGTGCGGAAAATAAATTCTCGCTGAATAGTGAAATAGTGACAAACTTCATATTTTTTTTGTATATGAAAATATTACGATTTCTTTTATCATCTATTCTATTAGAATATCCATGGAAATAACCACTAAACATAAATAGTGATTTTTTTTTATAATACATAAAAAGATAACTAAATTAAGAATGAAAAATCTAACAAATTCAAAGAAAATGAAGAATAATAAATTAGGCAAATCTTCCCCAGATAGCTCTATCCCCTGATTCATCCATTACAATTATTACTTATAATTACTTTATAAATAGTAAGCGCAAAGAACGTAAAACATCTTAAAAATTTATCTGTATCGAACATTTATACCGAATTGATATTAATGTCTATTAATTAACTATATGATCTAGTGATGACAATATTTATTAAGACAAATGTCATATATTTATTGTGTTGATATAAACAACTAGCGCGATAAGTATTCACCCCAAAACTTTATACTAGAAAAGAAGCACCCAACTTGGAAACGCAACCTTCTTCCTTCTTTCTTATTTCATTATTTTCTGTTTTTAGCAAACGACTTTGATAAAAAGGCAAGTTTCATGAAGCTCTTAATCAGACTTAATTTTCAACTTGTAGCCATCAACAAGGCCAAAAAGACCTTCAAGATTCGTAGTATTGAACCTATAAAAAATTTAAAATTATGAATTCAGATATACTCTAATAAGTGAATTTTTACACATAAATTTATGTTCTACATCGAAAATATTGAATTCAAATAAACCTGTTCTAAACCTCAATTTTTACTTGAACACTCCACCTAAGTTTATAGATACCTACCCAAAAAATAATTCTATAGTCCATTCCATGGCTAGTCCTTTTCTCTTCATTACTACCTTTGACAAACGTTAGTTTCTATACTTCTTGTTTCTCTTTCTTTTGCTAGTATATAACATTTGTTCGTTGAAATTTTGAGGGGAAAAAATTGGTTAGTCATTTATATTGTATTTTTCTTATGTTGTTAAACTCCGAAGAGTTTGAAGCAAATCAATTAGAATTGAGATAGGGGAAGAAGAGATTTTTGAGCCTGCAAGCAATAACGATTTGCATTGATCTTGATTTCTCCTTCTTTTCAAATTCCCACTTTACCCTTTTTTCGTTTGCTAGTCATTCGTATTACTTTTTTCTTATGTTTTGAAATTCCTGAGAGAAGAAGCAAATCAATCAGAATTGAGATACAAAAGAGAGATTTTCGAACCTGCAAGCAACTAGCAACAACAACTTTATTTCTTGGAAATCAATCGATTTATTCAAATGGCATATAAGACATGGATTATTTGTTTGGGATTATTATTTGTAAGCATGGGAGGTGGAGTAATATTAGCATGGTGGAGTTCAAAGTTTCATACATCAAATAGACAATTATGGATGGTGCCTTTAGGTCTTATCTTGGTGGTTACACCAATTATAATTTGTCTTGCTATCCTCTTAGAATCTTATAACCACAGGGGAATTGATGATCATCAAAATCTTGAATGTGTTTCCAAAGATTCTTCTCAGGATTTGGAGAGACCATTCTAAGCTTCTAACATTATTATTGTCTATACTTATTAATATTTAGTTACCATGTCAAGGTGTATAAGTTGAAACATCATAAAAGTAAGTTACTTTCGCTATCTGTTTTGATTCATATGTCTTACTTTTGGTACACTATACACTTTTTTTAGTTTACATCCACATAATTAATATTTAGTATGATATAATTGAGACTTTTTTTAAATTATCGAAGTCAAAATATTTTATTATATGAGTATACGTTAATTGAATTTGAACAAATTATGATTACCAATTTTCTATATTGCAAAATATTGAAATCGAACTTCAAAATACAGAACCATATCGAATTAAATCAGTATGATAATAATATAGTAATAATTTTAAAAACTGAACAGCAAAATTATCATACCAAAGTTTCAAATACCGTACTATATCCTACCATATCCACCTAGATCTATGTAAGAACGTCTCATAGGAACGTAACAAATTATAAACTAAATTGAGGAAGATTTCTGGTACAGGTATTATCCATATGCTTTAACACGTCCGATAGGCTGGAAATAGTAAGAAAAAAAATATTTTATTTAAGAAGTACATGAATAATTAAAAGTATATATGATAGATTACTTTATAATATACTAACTAAATACTTATATATGCTTAAAGAAAATTAGGTGGGAATCGTGGGATTATAAAAGTATTTTTTAAAAGAATTAATTAACGTTCCAACGTATGCTAATAAATTAACAAGATGTGAGACAAGTGTTATCACAGATAGGTATCAACTTGTGAAGATTCACTTTTAAGTTTTTTGTTAAATTAGGTCTTAGGCTTAACTCACACCCCAAAAGGTACCTCTCAAAGGAAAGATGATTGTTCAAGCCTTATAAGGAGTCCACCCATCTCATTAACCACCAATGTGAGACTTTTGTCATTCTTTAACACCCCAGCTCACGTCTAGTGCTTAGCATCTGGTGCGTGGACAATTTTGATTTTGAGGGTCCCCAACATTGTGTGAGAGGGGCCCTGCTCTGATACCATGTTAACTTAGGTCTTGGGCCTAACTCACACCCCAAAAAGCTATCTGGAAAGGAGGAGGACTGTCCAAGTCTTATAAGAAGTCCACACATCTCATTAACCACCGATGTGGAACTTTTGTCATTCTTTAACACCCCACCTCACGTCCAGTGCTTAGCTTCTGGTGCCTGAACAATATTTTTATTTTGGGGGCCCCTATTATTGGGTGAGATAGGCCCTGCTCTGAAACCATGTTAGAGTAGGTCTTAGGCTTAACTCACACCCCAAAAGTTAGCTCAAAGGGAGAAGAATTGCTCAAGCTTTATAAGGAGTCCACTCATCTCATTACCACCAATGTGGGACTTTTGTTATTCTTTTACACTCCACTTCACGCCCACTTCTTAGCATATGATGTGTGGGCAATTTTGATCTTTTGGGGACCCCAACATTGAATGAGATGGACTCTGTTCTGATACCATGTGAAATTTAGGTTTTGAACCTAAGTCACACCCCAAAAGCTAGCTCAAAGAGAGGAAGATTGCTCAAGCCTTAAAGACTGATAAAAATCTAACATTAGTGGTTAGTGAGATGGGTGAACTCATTTTAAGGCTTGGACAATCCTCCTCCCTTTGAGCTAAGCTTTTGGGTGTGAATTAGACTCAAGACCTAATTTCACCGTTTTAAACTGGAATCTCAAATCAGAAAAAAAATAAAATAAATAGTAATTTAACAGCTATTACGCCTCAGTTCTAAGTAAATTGAGATCCACTACTAATGAACAAGCTTCTCCATTTACATTTAAAAATAAAATAAAAATACAAGCCAATAATAAACAAAAAAAAAAGTATTAAAAGCTATCTACATTTTCAAACTTCTATGAAGTGCAAATCTTTATAAGTCCTTTCCTAATTTGAGGAATTGTTATTTTTGTCCAAATATTATTTTTATAGTATAATGCGGTTATTTTTCTATTACTTTTGATTCTGAATTGATGACTAAAACCTTTTAAGCATACCTAAAAAATGGCATCCCACGTAATGTTTACTCTTATCAAAGCCCAAAACAAAGGCTACTAAGTAAGCCGATGGACATCAATACACGAAAAATTATCTAATAAAATAACTTACACATATAACAATCATAAAATCATATTTATATGTTATAGTTATAGTTTGCATAATTGCGCTCCATAACAAATTTTATGTTTGTTATGAAGTTTTTAATTTGTATAATTCGCTAGATACATCCAATTTTATACAAACTAGTAAATGGGCCCGCGCTTCGCGCGGTTAGAACATTCTTCTTTAACATTTATTAGAATAGAACTTTTCTTGTATTTTTATGTTATAGTATTTTTATATAAATCTATTTTTAAGAGTATAGAGGTTATTCAATTGTAGTTTACCATTTGTTTTATTAAAAGAAAAGGCAAAATTACAAATCATAACACTATATGAAAATTATTACATCTTATCATTTATCCTTAATAACATAAGAATAAATAAATGACTATAAAACTACATATCAAGATCTGTAACATAAACAATGGTCAGTGAGCCATTCAAATGATCAAAGTACACAAATATTTAATTGTGAAGAAGAAGAAGAGGAGGAGGTTTAGAATTTTTGTTGTTTTAAAATGAGAGGAAATCCATCTATTTATAGACAACAAAGGGTAGTGTGAACAAATGTTTATTGTGCCTTATCGCAAATGTTACAACTATTTGGAAAAGTTGCAACCCTTCGGAAAGGTCACAACCTTTCATAAAAGTCACAATTTTTCATAAAAGTCGCAACTTTTCATAAAAGTCACAATTTTTCATTAAAAGTCGCAACTCTTCATTAAAATCGCAACTTTTCATAAAAGTCAAAGGCTAGTTTTGTAAATAAATAAATTAAAAGGGAATTCTAGTTTGTGGTGGAGCCACGTAGGCGGGCCTAAGGTTCTCTTTTATATATATAAATGATATATGATTGTTCAGTTTTGTATAAATTCATTTATACATTGTACTTGTATAATAAGATCTGTATTTGTATAATTATAAGTGTATAGGACAAAAATATATGTATTTGTATATACACTTTTCTCTCGCTTTATACAAACACAAACACATTTTATACATTTTATCCATTTGTATACCGAATGGGTAATTGTATACCGAAAATGACTAATTGTATATCGAACTAGATGACAAAAAAATGGGATGTTTGCTGCGAATACAAATAAAATAAATTATGGATATAACATTTGATTTGAATTAATAGTTTGTTATTTCATACAATTTTCCCTATAACAAATACTCCTATCTTATTTACTAGCGAGATAGACAAGTGAGAGAGTCAGATACATGCGAATCCACTTAGTTACAATGTATCAAAAATAAATTATACCTGATTTTGACGTCATGTATCTGAGATACATACATCTGGACGCTCATATACATGTATCTGACGTCCATATTCTGATAAGTTTCGTAATAATAAAAAGTAAAGGCCCTAAGAGAAATAATTAGGTACTAAACTAGTAAATTTATGTAAGTGACCCATAAATATACCACGCCCACAAATAATTGGCATCTACATAATAAAAAATAGATTAGCAAATTATAAACTTAAAAATATTGACACAACTTGGCCAACTAAATAAAGAGGCTGCTATATAATAAGAATTTTTATATTACAATGAAATTCAATTTTTTATACCTTATTTGTAGGCCTAAAAACAGGCACAACTTATCCAATCAGGTAAAAGCAAATAAATGTATACCATGTTATCAGTATTATGTATACATGAATCAAATGTTTACAATATATGTTTTTTTCTATAATGTATTAAATTCATTTAAAATGTATACCTAAACAATATATATGACAAATTTATAACTTTATGTATACATAAATTACATGTATATCACAAAATTATCTAAACTGAATTGAACCTATACATTTATATACATAGTGTCCTGTGAAACATGTTTTATGGAATTGAACTCTTTATTCCATATTTTTTTTCTTACTGATTGAATGAAGGTAGAGAGAGGAATATTTGATCAAAACCCTTAGTCCGATAGGGGGATAGTAGACATTCAATCTGGATAAGACACTGAGATGAAAGACGAATCAAGGAAGAAAGGGGATTGCCTACATTATCTTCTTTTCTTTTCATATTTATTGGTCTGAAAATAAATCACATATATATCACAGCTGACATTGGGAACTTCTATCTACTAAGAAAATGAGATGTGTGATTTAAGACCTTTTTTTTTTTTCCAATTCGATGATCAGAGTTCATATTAGAATTTCATTAAATTTGGATCGTGCACTGTAGGGTCCATTTGGCAGTGACGGTTCCAGCATAATTTTCTCCATATCCAGGGTTCAAACGTGAGACCTCTAATTAAGGGTGAAACAGTCTCACCACTGCACTACTACTCACGTGCATGTTGGTCTTTCCCTTCTTATTATTCATGCTACGTTTACATTATCTAGGAATATTCCTTCTCATATTTTCAAATTAGGGTACATAATATATAAGCCCTAACTTAGGGTGTGTTTGGTATGGATTTAAATTTAGCATGCATGTTTGGTTGGTTAAAATATTTTGAAAAGTATTTTTTCTAAGAAAACAAATTTTCTTAAAATGAGAAAAATGACTTACCTAATGAAGGTAGAAAAAATAAGTTCCATAAGTGACATTTCAAGTTTATTGTCTCATCCCCATCTACCCAACG
>JAJOOR010026088.1:0-12815 GCA_036250505.1 Solanum acaule | reverse complement strand
GGGGGGTAATAGGACCTTAGTATAGTATAAGTGTGTCTCTGAGATTTCGGGCATAGGTTTGGGGGGGGCGGGGGGATACTTATGCATTTTCCCTTTCTTTTACGTCATTTTCAAATAATATATGCTACTTTTTATGCTCCAATTTATGTGACACATGAAATTAGGAGAATCATCCAAATTTCTCATATGATTTTAAAGTGTTTTCAGTTGTTAAAAAGTATCGCCGGCATAGCTTTCATTAATATAAGTTGTTCTATCTGTTCGAATTTACGTGGCGCCAATAAAATTGTAAGAATCAATTAAAAGAATTTCATTTTAAAAAATATATATATTTTAAGTTGTGTAGCCTCTTATTTATTGTGACTTATTGTAACGAGATGTTTCCGTCGTTATAGAAATGTCAACGGGAGGAAATTTGGGGTCGAAAAACTTTTTTGTAATATTTGGATTTTCCCAACTTAGTCCAAATTTGGATGAAATCGGAGTCTTTGAGGTGTAGGAAAATCTGGTAATAATCGGGTGAATCATTTATGATTTTGATTGCTTGAGTAGTTACATAACTCGTTAAGAAATCCGTACAACTTTACGAAATTAAATTCGAGTGAGTAGAACTCCCGAAATCGATCTTAATGTAAAGGGTATTTTCTTAGCGTCGTGGGTTATAGGTGTGTTGTGAAATGAGGATTTTGGAATTCTTTAATTAGCTCACAGTCTCGCGTAACCCGTTTTAGTGCTGGGTTTTGGCCGCTCTGGCGGGGCCGCTACAGCGTGATGAGGGCAGCTGTGGTGGGCTCGAGCTCGAGTTCGACGCGACTTATGGTCATTAATAAACCCCTAAACGACCTAATTATGCATTTTTTTACTTTTGAAGCTAAAAAATGAACCCCAGGCGACTCCTACTCGTTTTTCACCATTCTTGAGGCTAAAGGTAAGTTATTCACTCCCCGAATTCATTTTTTGATCCGTAGAACGTAATAAAATGGGTGAATATTGATAAGGGAGGGTTTGGTTATAGATTTTATGGTGGAAACAACCCTAATTTGGACAATTGGGAACGTGAGTTTGATCCAAGGTTCATAGAATTGTTAGTAATTCGGGTAATTAGTAATTGTTTATTCATTCCCGTATTATATTGATTGTTTGTAGACCAAGAAAAAACGGAACGAATCTGAAAAGGGAAGGATCAAGTTTCTTAGGGTTTCAAGCTTGTTTCGAGGTAGGTGATGGTTGCAATTTTATGATTGTGTGATGTATGTTTGTTCTTGCTTCATTATGATACTTGTATATGTATGAATGTTGGAATGTTGATCACACTTGTTGTAAATGAGATAGATGAATGATGATTGCCATGAAATCATGACTTAAATGTACGATCTTGATGATATACTTGTGATTGTGAGTGTGGTGTGTTGAATGGATCGGTTGCCACGTTCCGGCATAATTATAGGATCGGATACCACGTTCCGGTATGCTAACTGTTTGTGTTTGGGTTCCATGAGAGGACCAATGATTTGATATAAAATGTGAAGTTGTTCGTTATTCGTAAATGTTGATAATATTGTATATATTGATATATATGCATGTGATTATAATGTTGTCTTGACTTGCTTATGTTGCACTTAGTGGGATAGCTGTGTGATCCTACCAGTACACTGTGGTTGTGTACTGATACTGCACTTGCTCTTATTTTTGTTGAGTACAGGGCATCTTCAAGCGGCTACTGACAGATCTCGATTAGGAGATCAGTGGTCGTCGTTCGCATTCTAGGGTGAGCCAATTCTTTCGGGCTGTCATGAGTTCTCCTTTCGTCTATGTCCACATTTCGGACTTAGACAGTTCTATTAGTTATTAGTACATTAGTTGGGGTTGTATCCCTTCTTGGTTCATTGTTAGATGTTTTGGTACATTGACTTTCAGGTTCTAGGTTATTTCTTCCACATTGTTTAGTTCGTTGTTAGACTTTTGTTGGAGTTTATGGGAACTCCCTATTTATTTCCTTAGTATTTAACTTGCTTCTGTAATTTAAATGTCTTAGTTTTAGTTTAGTTGCTTGGTTTGAGTTGTAGTAGTGGTTCTCCCACCGAAGAATTAGTGTGGGTGCCAATCACGACGGTTTGGATCGTGACACTTATAGTGTATTTTACGTCATTTTCAAATTCATAATAAAATATTTTAAGTTATTAATTATAATGATTTATAGTATCTTAAACATAATCTTTGAATATATGATAAATTAAAAGGGAATGTAAGACAAATAAATTAAAATTAAATTAAACAATAACAAAATGTGAATAAATTTAAGTACATAACACTGTTCACTACCATTACAAAATAATTTCAATTTATATTTTTTGATCAAATAAATTTCAAATTTTTAAATTTCTTTCTTCACTCTAAAGAACAAAGTTTTTCATCTCTAATATATTTTATTAAAATACAATATTACAATACAAAATGAAAAAGTGAAAGAAGAGTTAAGTGGAACAAATAAAGTAAAGGAAATAAAATATTGAACTAGAATAATGCAAAGCAAATTGAAAAGGGCTGAAATAGGGGGAAAAGGGGCCACGTGTAGGGGTGTTCACGGATTGGTTTGGATCGGTTATTGGTCAAAATCAAAATCAAAATCAAACCAACTTAATCGGTTTTAAAATTATCAAAACCAAACCAAACCAAATATAATATACATTTGTCGGTTTGGTGGTTATCGGTTTCGGTTTGGTTTGGTTCGGTTATTCGGTTATTAACTATACACAAAAATAAAAGAAACAATTCATTCAAAATGTGAAAAAAGTGACAATAATCCATTCAAAATGAAAAATAGTTAGTATGGCCTAAATTACTGAACTTTCGATCACTAAATTTACTATCAATAAAGCTTTAAAATTCATTATATTAGCCTAGAAGGAAGAGACAATAACATTTTCAGTTCCAGAAAGAATTGAGCTAGACACTCATATACATGAAATCAATAAGATAAATGTTTCATCGTGAGCATTTTTGCTTTCAATAACTAAATTATAAAGAAATTTTAATGAAAATATGTATAAGATCTTTAAAACTGATTATAAAAACAATATATTAAGTATGTATATTAATAAAATATATGTATATAATTCATCGGTTCGGTTATTTCTTCGATTTTTTCGTATAAAATCATAACTAAATCAAATACTATCGGTTTTCAAAAATCTAAAACCAAACCAAACCCAAATAAAATCGGTTTTATTTTATCGGTTTGGTTCAATTTTTCGGTTTGGATCGGTTTTTATCCAAACCGTGAACACCCCTAGCCACGTGCATGGAAATCAACAAACTTTGCGGCTGAGACAAAAGAAAAAATAAAATATACAGACTTTTAGGTCAAATAATGAAAATGTACAATAGTAAAGCAGTCATATACAATAGTGCTTAAGCAGTATAATGAAAATATACCTATATTACCCTTTGCTAGGGAAGCAGGCATGTCGTCCAACTCCAGCTCCCCTAGCCACTTATATATAGGAGAAAATATAATTAATTTTCTCTGATATGTTTTATTAAAGGTTTATGTTTTCTCTCTTTCTTTTTTTTCATGGAAAGTGTTATTGAAGCGTAACATGATCTCATTTAAAAATCATCTAAAATTTAAGAGGTTAAAAAAATATATTCTTAATTTTTTAATAATATATATTTTTAACACGTCCCTCATGAAAAACCAAGATAACGGGTGATGGTGATACTTCAACCTATCCGAATATTGCATGAGTGTACAAATCTTTATCACTATGTGCGGGCCTGAAAAGACATATTTTGAGTAGATGTTTTGTTTACCACATGATAAGTTATCCAAATTTTTATATGATATTAAAATATTTTAAGTTATTAATTATTGTGATTTATAGTATTTTTTACATAATTTTTAAATAATATATATTATTTCTTTGTCCTAATTTATGTGACATACATAGAATAATAAAAATTAATCATTTTTTATATGTCTGTTAAATATTATAAGATGTTAATTATTGTAATTTATAATACTTTTTAACGTAATTTTGAAATAATATATGTTACTACCCATGTCACAATGTATGTGACATTGATAGAATTTTTAGAGTTCATTGATTTTTCTATATGTATTTTAATTTCTTTACGTTATTAATTAATGTGATTTATAGTACTTTCTACGTACGTCATTTTTAAATAATATATGTTTATCAGCTAACTTAGTTTATGCGGCTCTAATAGAATTTCAAGAGTCAATTGAATTTTTTTTATATAACTTATAAATATTTAAATTGTTAAATATTATGATTTATGGTATTATTTATGTAACTTTCAAATATATCACAAGCTAAAAAAGAAAAATAAATTAAAACATGAAAACCAAATTATCACGAACTACCAAGTTGTAGTAATAATTATAAAGTAGGATACATGTAGTTGCACAACAGTGAACAACACAAAAGCAAGCGGAAAGATTATATTGGAAAATTATATAAAATAGCAAATTATTAATTTAAATTAAATGTTATAACCATAGTTTCATTTAATTGTAACCCGTGGCAAACAATTGTCATTCGCCTCTCTCCCTAGCGAATCTCGTTCGCCACTCTCCTGATCTCGCTTGGCAGTCTCTCTCTTGCCTCTCTCACTTTATACAAACACAAATATATAAATTATGTTTATGTTTGTATAACGCGAGAGAAAACTATATATATACATATCTTTTTGTTCGCCTCTCTCCTCAGAGAACCTCGCTCGCCACTCTCCCAGATCTCACTCGCCTCTCTCACTTTATACAAATACAAATGTATAAATTGTATTTGTGTTTGTATAAAGCGAAAGAAAATTGTATACAAATACATATATTTTCGTCCTATACACTTATAATTATACAAATACAGATCTTCTCCTGTCCAGTTTTCTTTTGTCTTTCTCTCTTTCTCGCTTTATACAAACACAAATTATAATACAATTAATTATTTTGTATATGTATACCGAAATATACATATTAATAGTCACAGCAAACATAAAGTTTGCTATGGAGCGCAATTATACAAACTATAACTATAACATACAAATATGATTTTTTTGTTTGCTAAACCTAAAATTTACTCAGAAAATATCATATGATGAAACAGACATGACAACCATGAGGCCCTTGCTCGTAGCCTCTTCTACTATATACTAGATATTAGGCGTTCGTGCCAACGCGGCTCAATATATGTTATTTATTTGTTTCAATTTATGTGATACAGATGGAACGTGGAGGTTAATTATTATTTTTTCTTTGTTTTTTTTAAAAAAAATGTTTCAAGTTGTTAATTTGTTGCGATTAATAGTTTCTTTTACATCATTTTTGAATAATATATGTTGCTTTTTCTCTTCCAATTTATGTGACACATATGAAATTAAGAGAACCATCCAAATTTCTCATATGATTTTAAAGTATTTTCAGTTGTTAAATAGTATCGCCTACGTAACTTTCATTAATATATGGTGTTCCATCTGTTCGATTTTACATGGCGCCGATAGAATTGTAAGAGTCAATTAAAAGATTTTCATTTAATAAAAAAATATTTTAAGTTGTGTAGCCTCTTATTTATTGTGACTTATAGTGTATTTTACGTCATTTTTAAATTCATAATAAAATATTTTAAGTTGTTAATTATAATGATTTATAGAATCTTAAACATAATCTTTGAATATATGATAAATTAAAAAGAAATGTAAGCCAAATAAATTAAAATTAAAAAAACAATAACAAAATGTGAATAAATTTAAGTACATAACACTGTTCAGTTACCATTACAAAATAGTTTCAATTTATATTTATGATCAAATAAATTTCAATTTTTAAATTTCTTTTTTCACTCTAAAGAACAAAGCTTTTCTTTTTTTAATATATTTTATTAAAATACAATATTACAATACAAAATGATAAATCGAAAGAAGAGTTGTGTGGAACAAATAAAGAAAAGGAAATAAAATATTAAACTGGAATAATGCAAAGCAAATTGAAAAGGACTGAAATAGGGGGTGGGGGAGGGGAGGGCCACGTGCATGGAAATCAACAAACTTTGCGGCTGAGACAAAAGAAAAAATAAAATATAGACAAGACTTTTAGGTCAAATAATGAAAATGTACAATAGTAAAGCAGTCATATACAATAGTGCTTAAGCAGTATAATGAATACCATACCTATATTACCCTTTGCTATGGAAGCAGGCATGTCGTCCAACACCAGCTTTCCTAGCCACTTATATATAGTAGAAAATATAATTAATTTTCTCTGATATGTTTTATTAAATGTTTATGTTTTCTCTCTTTCTTTTTTTTCATGGAAGGTGTTATTGAAGCGTAACATGATCTCATTTAAAAATTATCTAAAATTAAAGCGGTTAAAAAAAATATATTCTTAATTTTTTAATAATATATATTTTTAACACGCCCCTCGTGAAGAACCAAGATAACTGACGATGGTGACACTTCAACCTATCCGAATATTGCATGAGTGTACAAATCTTTATCACTATGTGCGGGCCTGAATTTGTTTATAGGCCAAAATAATAGTGATAGTGAGACTCAAGTCGAGGTTATTCATCTGTTCTAATACTATATTGAAGATGAAGCATATAATCATCTTATGTCAAAATTTAAACGAATAAAAACAGTAGTATATTTTTAATTACTTAATCATCAACCGAAAGCAATTATGACCGGTGAATTAGGCGTAACCCTATGCTAAAATCATGATAAGGAATGGTACTGTTGTATTTTGGCCTACTTGAGTACGTAATTCTTTGAAACCAAAAAGAAAAAAAATTAAAAAAAAGTATTTTGAGAAATCATTTTAAAAAAAAATAATTATCAGGCAAAAATAACATTTTATAGTCATTTTACACCAAAAATCATTCTGTCATGGAT
Organism: Solanum acaule; assembly: GCA_036250505.1. NCBI lineage: Eukaryota > Viridiplantae > Streptophyta > Magnoliopsida > Solanales > Solanaceae > Solanum > Solanum acaule. The sequence goes on along the minus strand of JAJOOR010026088.1, from coordinate 5,903 downwards.
AAAATTTGATAATACATTTATAAAAGTTAAAGCCAACTTAATAATTCGAAAATAAACAATTTAACCCATGTGCTAATTACACATGTAATATCATAAGATTCTTTCACACTGACATGTATATATTACGTTTAACTGTATTTTTAGAGATAATTACAAGGCTACGTTAAGTAGATTACTGTTTTAATTGGACACACCTATTTAATTACATTTAATAGTCTATTTCTTTAGCCATCCAATATTTGATATATTCATGACAACCTGTAACAGCCAACCATACGTCCTAAATTCATTTTTTAATAGGATATATCACTCGTCGTAAGTAATTTAAATTCACGTTTCATATGATAACAAATTTTAAAAATAAACTAATTAATCTCTACCAAAACAATTTTAATTTTAAGACTTGAACTCGAGTATTGAGATTCTTTATTAAGGATATAGAGAATTACTATATTCATCTATCACATATCTGGACGGTAATTTCATTTAATAGAGCCAAATCTTATTTTCTTAGCTACACTATTCAGTCACATAAAAGTTAAAAAATATTAATATAACGTATTGATTGGGTCTTACTAGACATTTTGAAGAGTAGAAAAAAATAATTTTAATATCAAGTTATCACCTTTTTAAATCATAAGTAATAAATTTTATTTCCTAGGGAAAAGGGCTAATAATGCCCTGTAATAAAAATGCCTCATGTTTATAGTTTGGCTCAGAAATGTCTGTACCATTAATATTTTGGTTCAAAAATGCCTTTGCAGTCAATACTTTGGTCCAGAAATACCTCTATAATTACAAAATGGATCAAAAATATCATTTTTCAGAATAAATATATTTTTTTTTTCTTTTTAACACATCTTCTTCCTAATTAAAATATTATTAAAGAACTCTATTCTTGTTTTCTTTCTTCTAAAATCACTTTAACAAAAATATTTTTTTCTTCTTCTTAATCTCATTTTATCAATTAAAATAGAATAACTTCATGTACCCTTTCGACATATAATATATGTCAAAAATAATGGTAATAAAAGAAGAAATATTTTCGTTTTTTTTTTCTGAATTGAAGTAAGATAAACATTTGCTAATTTTAAAAAAATATTATTAGAAAAAGAACGTGTTAAAAAGAAAATAAATAATATATTTATTTGGAAATGAGAATTTTTTACCCATTAAATAACAATAAGGGTATTTTTGGACGAAAGTATTGACAACAAGGGCATTTTTGGAGCAAACTACAAACGGAAGGCATTTTGTTCCTTTCGCATAGTTTAAGGACATTTTTGAACCAAAGTATTTACGGTAAGAGCATTGTTTAGCAAAACTATAAACGGAGGGCATTTTTGTTCCTTTCACATAGTCTAAGGGCTTTTTGACCTTTTTTCCTATTACCTAAGATTAGGGGTGTCAAATGGGGGGTTGAGTTGAAATTAGAGATATTAAAATGGGTTGAAATAGAAATTGAGTTGGGTCTTGACCCGCCCAAGTTTACTTTGGGCTCAATTGGGTTGGGCTCCAATGGGCTTAAAAACGGGTTGGATCTTGACCCGCTTAATTCAATAATTTTAATATATTGTTATTTAAGTTTTATGACCACAATTTGAATTTCAACCAAAGAAAAATTTAAAAAGAAGTTACAAATGGAGAAATAAATACTAAAATATATAGTAATTCATACCTTTAATATAGGAACATACATTACGTCAACGCAAATAAAGAGTCTTAAAATGGATTGAAATTGAAGATTAAACTGGGCTTAATTGAGAATTCTCTGAAGTGGGTTAGGACTTGAATGAGTTGAGTTTGAACTCAATCCAAATTATCTTGAGCCAACCCTTAAAATTATAGACGAGTTGGACGGGTTACCTACAATAGGGCTCAATTTTGACACCTCTAACTAAGATCAATAATATCTCGGGTGAGATTAAATAATTTATAGGATGGTTATTAATAACTTTATATCTCAAAAGCTATGATTTTTCAAATAATAAAATAAAATAAGATTCTTGTTAAAGTTGACTTTTAAGCCACGAATCCTTCTGAGCTTTCTCTGCACAAAAGGTGTGATTGCTTGTATAATTTTATTGAAAAATAATTTACACGAAAACTTTTTTTCAAACATAGCCAAAATTGAAATGATATGATATGAATAGAACAAAATTGATGGTGGACATGTATCCAAAATTTTAAAAGAATGGATACTCTATTAGAAAAAGATGGACCTCAGATATAAACTTGATCGGTTTGATCTTTAGATTCTTAATATGGTATTGATAAATTTTTAAAATTATAGTGCTAATTTTTTTTTAAGAATTTCAATGTGACACACTTGAAAATTTTGAAAGATCAAAAAAAAAACTAATGGAAACATAAAAAATATTACCGATATGAATATCCACTTAGAAAAGTGTTACTCAATTTTAAAAAAATAAAAAAATAAAATAGATATAAGATTTAAAGCATCCAATCATCATTACATTATATTGATACATGAATTTACATATAGCCATTACTTTTATCACATAGAATAACCAACAAAAAGATAGGTCCCCTCCCACCCCACCCCACCTCTCATATCAATATTTACATTATTTTTTTAATAAAAAAAAAATATTCTATATACTTTTCTGCTTGTTCATCTCCCACTACAATGACCTCCCCCCCACCCCCCCTTTTTTTTTTTTTTTAATTCAAGCTGCAACAACACTGCCTCTAATACGTAAAGGGTAATCTTGTGTAGTGTTAGTGAGAGAAGTGGACTTTATTCTCAAAGCCTTGATAGAAGTTGAAAGATTTAATTTTTCCTCTTTTGCTTCATCCATATCTATTTGTTCTTGCCTGCACTCTTCACTACAGAATGGAATATCCCCTCTGCAACATAACATTATTATCACACAACAATCATTCTGTTGCCCTCTTTTACTAATTTCACAACAGTAATAAATATACATAGTGTTAATTATCATTGAATTCAATATAGTTATAGGTTTTAGAGATATTTACAAAGACATATTTAGCGGCATGCTAAAAGAACTTTTTACTAGAACCCTACTATTCAATTACTCTGTGTTTCAATTTGTTTGTCCGGTTACTTAACTTATAAAATTTGAATTTGAAAGTTGAAAAATAAAGGATGAATTTGAATAAGAAAAAGTAACCTGTACATAAAGATGTCTCTGTTGTGCGCAATTGGTTTATTGCAAAGAAAACAAGAATCCAAGAAATGGGGTTGTTGTTGTTCAATTCTAGCAGGTAATTTTGGTGATGAGATTGAAGAATCAAAAGTAAGATTCTTGAAAATAGTTCTCCTAGAAATTAATGAATTGTGATTGTTTGTTGAAATCTCAGTTCCCATTTGAGCCACAGAGACAAGACCGTCGTTGATAAAACCGGGCCGTTTTCTTGTTGTTGCTGACTCCATTTTTATTTTATCTTTTTGGTTTGCAGGGAAAGAAAATAGATTGGAGAAATGGGAATGAGATAAAAGTGTGCTTATAAAGAAAGATTAATGAGGTCAACAACTCTTTTATTGAGTTTCATATCTAAAATATTACTTATTAGTTTGAGAAACACATTTTTTTATGTATTATACACTCTTTCTTTTATTTAAAAAAAATTATCACATCACACTCCATAGACAAAATATTTTATTTTGACAAAAATTAAATGAATTATTAGTATTAATTAAAAATTAAAGTATTCTTATCTCCCAAAAAATTATAAAATAAAATATAAAATATTTTTCTTACTCCATTCTACCACTTCCTCTCACCGTACTCCCCCACCTCCCTTTTTTTCAATTATATTTTAAAATTTCTTTTTATAAAAAGTTTTAAATTTTTTTTACTTCATCTCCTTAACCCCCCCCCCCCCCCTCAAATAATAACTTAGATAATATTTTATTTTTTAAAAAATAAAAATTCTACCCAACCCCACTTAAACTTCCACTTTCAATTTTTTTTTCACATATATATGTGTGTTTTTAGAAAAGTATTTTTTACTTCCCGCAAGATTTTTTTATAATAAATTTTAAATTTCTGTTATATTCGGTACCTAAGTAGAAAAAATATGTTCCTAAAGAAGATATTGCTTATATTTTGTTATATTCGGTACCTAAATATAAATCATATTTTAACAATGATTTTCAGAACTGGAAGAAGATATTGCTTATATTTTGTTAGGATTTGTTATAATTTTTATAAAGTTTCTTTAGTATGAATACCTTATTACATCTAGAATCCTATTTTGTTCTTAGAACAAGTTGAATGCATAGACAATATTGAAGGAGACGAAGCAATTAATTGAAATTTATTGGGATTAATGGATGGCCTTAAAAGTAGGGAAAATTATGCATAATAACAAACATTTAGTCTCTATTAGGTACTATAGCTATAGTTTAAGAAAATTGTAATTCGTGGCTACAATTTCCCAATTCTTGCTATTCGTTTGATTTGTATAATTCGCCTGATTTGTATAAATCTAGAATTTGTATAATTTGGTTCCTGATTGTTAAATCAAGAATTTGTATAATTCGGTTCCTAATTGTATAAATTCAAAATTTTGTACATGCTTCCCATAACTATTTGTATACGATTTATGAAAAATTCATAATAAATTACCTTATTTGTATATTAGCAAGCGAAATATACAAAAGGAGTTCAGAAAAATTCCTAAATGTATAAATACATAATTTGTATATATTTTTCCTATTTGTATATTCGCAAGCGAAATATACAAACATGCAGATATACACAAGCCACTACCTCCATAGCAAACGAAACTATAGCTATGGAGAGTAATTATCAAAATCATAACTATAGAATCTTATTATGTTTATTATATTTGCTATTTCTGAAATTTTCTCAAAGAATAACAAGCTTAAACTAGTTTTTCATCTGTTTTTACACGAATGGTCCTAATGTGAGATGCATTTGGAGCAGGCCTGGTCTTCCCTAAGTGCAAAAGTTGCAATGGGCCTAGCTGCAGGGCCCGGGTCAGAACCTTTTCATGAGTTTTTTTTTATATATAATTTCAATATTTGAACTTGGTGACAAGTTTAATAAGACAAATAAATTAAAATGAATGAAGTATTCATTTTTAATATTTAGATGATTAACAATAATTTGGGGTGACATCTGAAGTAAATTATTTAGTATTATATTTAATATTTTTTTCTAAGGAGTGTGTCAAGCCAGATATTAACAAGCAGCAAATTTTAAAATGATAGAAAATAACTGCAATCACAAATAGATTATAATGAAACAAAGATTTTAGTGATGAATAATTGAAAGTACAGTTTTATTTTATCTTTTGATTCTTCTCTCCTAAGATTTTTTTTGTGATTCGAAGGTCATTAATGACATATTTCTCGAACATAAGATAATTTGAACCGAAATATTTAATCGCCAAGAAGGTTGGAGTACACTTTGCTTTGAAAAAAATTATATTTGATGTTGATCCCTTTGTGAATATCCTAAAAATTTCTGAGTTATTTGTGACGTCTCTTCAAGAAAATATCTGATACTTTTTATAGGTGTGAACTAAAATTTAGGATAAAGTAGCCTGGCAGAAATCCTAACAGGCCTTCCGTTCGAAAATGAATTGAACTCGTCTTGTAGAGTCTTATACTTAGAGTTAGAAGATTTGTCAAGTAGATTTCTATTTTAAATGCGGTAAAAATTTAATGTCTATAAATACCCCATCTTCAATGCTCATTGGAGTGTGGATTTGTCGAAACTCAAAAACAAGACTAGAAGTATACCCTTAAATTGAAGCTTTCATCTTTGCATTTTTGTGGCTCCAAAATTTGCACAATCAGATTGTGAGAGAAGAATTGAAAGACATTTGATCTCACTAAGTATGTCAATTTGTTTTTTTTATTAGTGATGAAAATTGACTGCAAT
>JAJOOR010026084.1:0-10524 GCA_036250505.1 Solanum acaule | reverse complement strand
CACTTTTAACTAACGGCTATAGATGAATTTCAAATTTTAAATTTATGAATTTTGTATTATAAATTATAAGGTTTTTTTTTTTTTTAACTTATTAGGTTTTGAATAGTGTATTTCTTCATAATAGGTGAATTTCTTAACATAAATATTAAGTTTGGGACAACGTTGCTAAGTTCAACCAAACCATAAATGAATCTATATTTTAAGTTACCAAATAGTCTAAGGTTCTTTTACATTGTTACTACAATGAAGTTAAACTTGTTAAAGGACAATTAATAAAATTTCAAGGTAAAAATTGTAAAAAAGGATGTATATATGTGGTCCATATCTATAGCTACAATTAACCAGGACAAAATTCATTTAAACATTCAGGACTCTTTTCCCTGTGCTTATATCTATAATTGTGCAAACGCAAAACATGTTAGGTTGAAAAATATAGCAGTATTTGCATATGAGGTTGCTGAAATTACCATCAATTCTAGGAATTTTTTTTAACATTTTAAGAAAATTGATGTAATATGTAGGGATTTTTACGTAAATAGCTAGTCCAATTCACTGTTGACTTTTCTTAGTCGATATACATAGATTATACACTAATTCAAATTGCTGACTATATTAAGGTTATGCAGTTGAGTGTACAATTATTCAGGGTTTAATATTAGGGATTTTTACCAGTAGTAGTTTTTTTTTTAGCAAATTAAATAAAAATGTGCAGAGTTTTTGTGGTTCAATGCAATGCAAAATTACCATATAAAGTTTTTTTAATTTTTTTTTTGTGGGGGTCACTCTGTAACTCTCATTAAAACACATGGCTTGTAGTGCTACAATTTGATAGAGACTTTTTAAAACGTTACAAAAAACGAATAATACACCCTTTTAATAAACTTATATTATTTTTTATTTAATGTACACAATTCAAGAACATTGTAATCATCTAATTTCCTAAAAATCCAAGAAAGATTTTCAGATTCTGTATAATTGTACAAAAAAGTTTTATCTTCATCAGTTTGAGAAATGGCTAAAAAACATGTGGCTACACATGCAAGTGCATGAACTCGATCTTTAGCAAAATATTTTAGAATAAAGTATTTTTCTTTCCTTTCCGTATAGAAACAAATTCAGTCCTTTTGTTTTCACACAATTCAAGATAATATATGAAATAGTCTTAGGTATATATATGTCCAAAATTGTAACTTTTTTTGTTACTAACTAAAATGATTTTATTTGTTTACATTTTTTTTTATATCAATACTTCTTGTGTGGTTAATGTCACTACACTGTTCATGTAATAAGTCCCATTTTTTTTTTCTTTTGGTGGATATATATACCTAAGTCAAACAGATAATTCACTTAAGTAAAGAGACGTTTATGGTCTTCCTTCGTTTCCTCCTTACCCTTACCATGAATTTGACTTAATGATTAATGTATGTGAATTTAAGTTATATATACTAAGTATGTTGTAAAAAAGAAAATAATAGAATTTTAAATGCACGGACTATGTAAGATTTGTTTGTACTATCAAATTTTTTAACTTGAACCAGCAAACTCACATCGTAATTGATCATAATAATAGAAATTGCACTATACATAACTAACGACGTGTTATACACTCATATATACCTTATAATATATTTTTATACAAGAAAGAACACTGAGTATATAAAAGTGTATAAATATTGTATACAAAGGTGTATAAACACCGTTGCAAAATAAATTACTCAATCTGTCTCAATTTCTAAATGAAGGTGATTCACATTTTTGAAAATAATTTACTCCTTCTGTCTCAATCTATATGAAGAGTTTTGAAATCTGCAATCTAAAATAAGTTATAGATATTATTTATATAACTATATATTATTTCATTAATGATAAAATAGACTAATATTACATCAAAGCAATTAGAAAGGTAAGTTGATATTTGCCTTACATGTTCATTCAACAATTTTGACATGATTGAACTTTACAATTGTACATTTATATTCTTGATGATAGAGTGGGAGAGGTCATTGGGAAAGAAAATAATTTAGTTGTGTAATAATTCTACTTTAGTATTTAAAAAGAAATTACGTTGCTTTTTAAAGGATCTTAATTTGGTGATTTAACAGGATATGTCTCTACCTATATTGTCTAATTGTTGAAGGACGGTCCTTAATATATTTTCCCTTTTATGTAATACAATCCAAAACTATAATCTAATGAAAATGATTTAAGCAGGTTATTATGACTAAAGTGTTTTGTACTGCCATTTGCTTAAATTATTAATAGTGATTGCACATGCTTGGTTTCAGCTTAATTTCTTTAATATTTTTCTATTGATTTTGGACCAAATAATGAGTTTTTTTTTGGTATCCCTATAGGTCTATCTTATTCTAGATCTTGTAATTTAGCAAACAATTACACTACGATCCTTATTACTTAGTTTTCTAAAACTATATATGTTGTTTCTTTGTTTATTAGAGTTGAAAAGTCCCGAATAATGTGTTTTCTAATCACTATTTTTTCACTGAAAAATGTTTAGTGGTTATTCTCACAAATATTTTGATTGGATGAGAAAAAAAATATAATGTTTTCAAACTAAAAATTTAGAAAGTTTCTCACAAGAGCCAAATGCCTTCAATAAGGACCAAATAAGATAAGACAATTTTTTGTTAGCTAGTCGTATAGGTAGTCTAGTTTTGCGAGAGGTGGAATGTCTATTTTTCTAACTTCACCTCCCCTCTTTTTTGAAGGATAAAGTCGTGCTTATCCTTGTGTTGTAATCGGAGGCTAAGGCCAAATCCTCTTGTAACTTTCTTCCTGATTTATGACACCCCAGACGACCTGGGAAAATTTATATAAAAAAAAAGTAAGAATATATTTTTCACCATGTATTTTTTCAATGAGTTGGTCCGAAAAGAAATAAATGGAACATTTTATTTTTATTTTTAATAGTGAACAAAGACAACTCTATATCCGAAAAGGCATGAATCAAAAGCTTCGGTTAAAATGAATGTATTATAAATGTTTCTTCATTAAACGCAACGACAGTCAACATTATAGCACATATATGTTGCTACAAATCTGAAAAATGATTGTCCTTGGTCTATTTAATTTGATAAATGAGCAAAAAGTACTATTTATATTGATTTTCAAATGCTATAACTCTATACAATTGAAAGATTTGTGGGAGCATATGTATTATTAATGAAATAATTATGGGCAAATACAATTGAAACATCAATGCTAATAAAATTGAAAAAATTATCCAAATACACATCTGATTTACTTTAATCTCTATAATTTTCTACCATTTCAAAAATTTCAAAAATTCCCCTCTCGGATACTTCACTTCCCTCTTGCTAATACATCCCAATCCCTCTCGGATACATCCCTCATCACTTCCCTCTCGCTAATACATCCCTCATCACTTCCCTCTCGCTAATACATCCCTATTAGATACATTTATCCCCTATGTATCCGATCCCTATTAGATACATTCCTCCCCTTTGTATCTGCATCATATCCCCTCTCTGATACATTCCTCCCTCTCGGATACATTCCTCCCCTAGGTATGCAATGTCCTATCCCCTATTTGATGCATCCCTCCCTCGCCTATGTATCCGGAAGTCCAGTGATGTATCGGAAATTCATAAATATTAAGGGACTTTTGTAATTTGAAAAAGAGTAGGGAAATAATGTAACTAGCTTAACACTATGAGATTTAGGTAAATTATACAAAATTGATCCACCTTTTAAAATGATATACCAAAACAAAACTAGCCCATGGTGAATTTCTGCCCCTGCTGGTCCATTGGGTTATTGCCTATAATAGGTTACAATTTTTAGTTTAGAGGAGTTCAACATTTAAACGTGAAGTAATTTGAATTAGACTTGAGTTAAGCTTCAGATTTGAACTTTTTTAGTTTGTTAATTATTTGAACTTGATGTTTTCCAATTGATTTTAAACATCAAAGGAGTTCAAAACTTAAATTTAAAGTGATACATAATAAATTTAAAGTGATACAGAATAAATTTAATTTAAGTCTTGCATGGGAGGCTCGAATGACAATGCGCGCGGGAGGAGGTAAAATATGTAATAATTTAATACATTTTAGAAGAGGCTAAGGAAGGAGACAAAATCATTTTTTGTGTATAAGGGCATTAAACTTGTTGTATACTAAACGTATAATATTGTATATCAAATTTTTAAACGTTATTACAAAAATATGAAGTTTATAGAATATTGTATACCAAATATTTAGTATTTTATACCGAATTTCTTAAACAATATTGGAAGAAAATAGTAGGTTATGCAACTAAAGACTTACAAATATTGACTATATATGTGCAATGTAATAGTGTGGGTTGTACTTTTACATAAAAAAAAAAAAATTATTTAGAAGCGCGATTATTTTCACAAGGAAATAATATTTAATAAATAAATAGAAATAAACAAGGATCAACGGCATGATACCAAATTGTTGTTGATGCTGCTTTGAGACTTTATGTATCAACTTCTCTCAACTTGACCTTCATGTCATGTTGTTAAAGGGATCGTTGATTTCTTCCTTTTGCGCGTGACAGTGGCTTTCCAAAAATATAAAGTATCCAAACATGTTGAAATTATGGAAAAATTCACTCCAACATCAGGTACGGTAACAAATTGTTGTTGTTTAGGATAATAAATAGAAAGTCCTCTATTGTTTTCGAAGAGATTCACCATATTTTGTGCAATACAAAAGCGTGTTAACTTCTACAAAAAACTTGCAAATAATGGGTAAATTGCAAATGGTCATTAACCGTTTCCATCCATCTTGTTGCATAATCCATACGTGCATTCTTTACTCATGTTTTTCCCTCCGTATAAACAAAGACAATCTTCCATAGTAGTCAAATAAAAAACTTCACCCTCACCTACAAAATCCAAATATTGTGTTGAAAGTATCTTCACTTCATCTAAAATCACGTCAAAGTATAAGATTGTAGAAGTTATACATACGAATCTATTAATTTTCTCATTCAAAGACCAATATACACAATCTTGAGTAGTACTCCCCTCACAACAATAATAGCAACGAGATATACGTGGTGGTAGTTTTGGATAAGCGGAACTTGTTTTACATGTCCAAGAATCGTTAGACAGTGAATATACCGCATAAAATAACTCATAAATCAATATAACCTTGTAATCATCAAGTTTAGAATCATAGCACAAACCACAAGCATGTGGATATGTTTGTTGGTGTTTATAGTGTTTCACATAAGGACATTCAAGAATTCGATATTCTCTACTAGACGGATTCCACAAAGTATAAACTTTATAGGCCCTAGGGTTCTTTAAAAGCACCAAACCATCACAAGACCCAACAACTTCAGGATATTGGAACCCTTTTTTTGGAAACAATGGTTCCTCACTCATCATAACTAATTGGGGACTTTCGAGCTCTCTAAACACGAAATTACAAGAATATTTTTGTCGTAGCAACAACTTTTTACGGCCCACTGCTCTAGATTGATCACGATGAGCCTTTTTAAATTCTTTGTCGGATATTATATATTTTCATGACATAGAAACTGACTGAAAACGTAATATAGATTTCATTGGAAGCCTAATAAAGATGGAGAATAGAATATCACATGGAATATTAGACGTATCATCTTCAAAGGCCTTTCGTAATTTCTTCTTTGTTGGCATTATTTCTGCCGATATGTTGTATGCTGTTGTTGTTGGGAGAAAAGTGGTCGTTTTTAATTAGGATTTAAAGATGATTAAATGGTAAAAAATAATAAATACATTGTCAACATGTATAAAACTTAAAATTTGGACAAAATATAGTATTCAAACTTAAATAAATATTATTATTTTTTGTAATTATGAGATTATTGAATTCTATTGCTGCTAGGAAACCATCATACTATTATGAATTATCTATCTCCATATATTGATATTTTGGTACGACTCTTTTTTCTCTTTTATTATTTCACGGTTAATTATTTCACTTTTTAAGTATGAAAAAAAATATTTTAAAAAAATTATAAGAGATAGTCTATACTAAAACCTATTATATTCGTAATTGTTACTCCTGTTGTCTTAATTTATATGACACACTTTTTTTTTAAAAGTTAGTTTCATGATACATTAATTTATATATTAATAACAATTTAATTTAAAACCTTTTATATACCGTTAATATGATGGTTTGTAGTCGTATTAATAACAATTTAATTCTAAACCTTTTATTTTAAAGGCAGAAATAGACATTTTTAAGACTGCTAATTAAAATTCAACGCACAAATAAAATTTGAATAGAAAATATTCTTAATTAAATAACACATAGAAAAATACTTGTGTTGGCAATTATAGTAGAACCCCAACACATTGTACTGAAGTTCGAAACTGGCTATGAATCCAAATTGTTGTTGATGCTACCTTGAACTTCATGTTGTTAAATCGATCATCGATTGCTTCCTCTTGCGCTTGACAGTTGCTCTCCAAAAATATAAAGTATCCAAACACATGGTAACTATTGAAAATTTATCTCCAAATTTCACTCCAGCATCAAGTATAGTAACAAATTGTTGTCGTTCAGGATAATAAATGTAAAGTCTATTGTCAATCCCTACAAAGACAACTTCACCATTTTTTGTGCAATACAAAAACTTGGTACGTAATACAAACCTTTTGCAAATATCGGGTAAGTTGTAAATAGTCATTAACCGTTTCCATTCATCTTGTCGTTGCATAATCCATACATGCAATTCTTTATTCATGTATTTTCCACCGTACAGACTAAGACAACCTTTTATAGTACTCAAAATACTCATCCTCAGCTAAAAAATCTATATTTGATGTTGGAAGTTTTTTCACTTTATTTGAAGTCGCGTCAAAGTATAAAATTATAGAAGTTGTACATACGAATTGGTATTGGTATTGGTATATACTATCATTCATAGACCAAAATAAACCATCTTGAGTGGTAATCCCCCGAAAGCACCGATAATTAGGTGGTAGTTCTAGATAAGCCACACATGTTTTATTTGACCAAGAATTGTTAGACAAAGAGTATACAGTATAAAACGAGCTATAAAACAATATAACCTTGTAATCATCAACTTTAAAATCATAGCACAAACCACAAGCAATTAGAGGTTTGCCTTTGTAATTGTGTTTCACATAAGGACATTCAAGAATTCGATATTCTCTAGTGGATGGATTCCACAAGGCACAAGTTTTAGAGGCCATATAGTTCTTTAAAAGCACCAACCCATCACAGGAGCTAACAACTAAAGAAATTTGAAACTCTTTTCTTGGAAAGAATGTTTTTTCATCCATCCTAACTAGCCAGGGACTTTCAGAGTCTCTAAAAACGAAATCATAGGACATTACTCGTCGTAGCAGCAACTTTGCACGGCCCAATGCTCTAGATTGATCACGGTGGGCCCTTTTAAATTCTTTGTTAGATATTGTAGCTTTCCATGACATAGAAACTGATTGAAAACGTAATAACGATTTAACTGGAAGCCTAATCATGATGGAAAATAAAATATCGTCACATGGAAGAATAGATATATCATCTTCAAAGGCCTTTTGTAATTTCTTCTTTGTTGGCATTATTTTTGCCGATATGTTGGTTGCTATCGTTGGGAGAAAAGTGGAGCTTTTAATTAGGGTTTATAGATGATTAATTATGCATGTAAAAAAATAGTGTTGATATTCAATTAGGTCACTTAAAATTAGAGGTAATTACAGGTTAATTTATATAACAAGTATTCATAGTACGTAAAGTAGTCAACATATTATTACAAGAGATTATGTTTGTATTGATAATGTAATTTTTTTTAAAAAAAAAACCACTGTCAACATGCCTAAAACGTAAAATTTATACAAATATAATAGTCAAACATATATAAACTTGTATTTACTATAATTACGAAATTATTGAAGTCTATTACTAGGGAAACCATCATACTATTATGAGTTATGTATCTCCATATATTGATATTGGTACGACTCCTTTCTTTTTTACTATTTCCTGTTTAATTATTTCACTTTTTAAGTATGAAAAACAAATATTTTAAAAAAAAATTAAGCGATAGTCTATACTAATACTACTATTAAATGCGTAACAACGGATAGTTTTGCTATCTTAATTTATGTGACACTTTTTAAAAGTTAATTTCAGAAAGAATGATAACTTTATATATGAATAACAATTTAATCTTAAACCTTTTATTTTACCTTTAATAAAATGATTTATAGTCGTATTAATAACAATTTAATTTTAAATTATTATTTTTTACTTTTACTAAGATGATTTATATATAGTTGCACAAATATTTATGACTTATTTGCGGACTACGAGTTTTAAAAAAATATTTTTTATTCTTAAACTTGAGAGAGAGAAGGTTTGCACTTAATAATGTCTGAATCTGAATGGTTCAGACATTAGGCCATTAAGTGCATTTGCTTTTTCAACTGAAAAATCTCTTAATGGGTCTGAATGAATCAGATTTGCAGCAGATTCTTATTCTCATTCAGACTCTTTTAAAGACACTTTTATTTTCAAGAAAAAAATTGTATTCCATATTTTTTTTCTTCAAAAAAAGTATCCAAACATGTTGAAATTATGGAAAAATTCACTCCAACATCAGGTACGGTAACAAATTGTTATTGTTTAGGATAATAAATAGAAAGTCCTCTATTTTCTTCGAAGAGATTCACCATTTTTTATGCAATACAAAAGCGTGTTAACTTCTACAAAAAACTTGCAAATAATGGGTAAATTGCAAATGGTCATTAACCGCTTCCATCCATCTTGTTGCATAATCCATATGTGCATTTTGTTGAAACCCAATTTTGGACCTCCACAATATAGATTAATCATTGAACTTCTTAAATTTCAAACGATTTGAAATAATTGACTTTTTAAAATTTAAAATATTTTCCAAGTCATTTTAAGTAATTTTGTAATTTTTATAGTTTTTTAAATTAATTTATATAGTCTATAAAATTTTGAATATATTTATTATATTTTATGAATATTCGAAAATCATCTCAAAAAGATTTTGTTTTGTTTAAATATCTTACTAATTAGTTTAGTTATATAATAGTTTACATTTTTGAATTAATTAGTTTATAATTAAGTCGATTATTTTATTTTGTTAAGATTAAGAAGCTCGTTAGTTAATTATATTAATTCATCTTATTTAATTACTAGTCGAATTTACTAATTAACCCAATTTGACTAAATGGTTAACTAATTCTCTACTACATACCTTAGCCAAATCTAGCCAATTCACTCAATCCTTTTTAATTGATTACCTTGGGCCTTGTTTTTACCTCTTTCAGCTGACCCAAAACATGCCCAGATGACCCAGCCCACTCAATTCCACTCCAATTTCCAGCCCACCTCTTAAGTCCCTCGACCCCGCCCATTTCCTTATTCCAAAAGAAACCCAGCTTCCACCAACTTCTAACGTCAACAAAGCAGAGCAATTCCCAGACGTTAACAGCTGCTTAAAAATGACAAACCAGCAACAGCTAACATTACAGCAGTACCGCGACGAAAACAGCGACATCACATGGAAAGAGTCAATTTCCTAAATGGTCACCCAAGTTTATGGAATTGCCTTAAAATATCATTTATGTTTCATTTAGGACCAAAATATCACTTAAGTATCACTATTTTCCTCCAAATATACTTACCCCTTCAAAAGTCCCCTCTCTCCAAGTTGGCATGCCATGTCATTGAAGCTTTTTTTTTAATAAATAATAGACTTATTTAAAAGCACTCGACTAGAAGAGGTAGATATGCCTCAAAATCTTGATTTGTTAAACAAATGGACTATTCCGAAAGTTAATATAAAAACCATTTATGATTATGGTTGGTTTGATAAGATTTCTAATAAACAGTTGATTAAAACAACTGAACAATCCTTGGCGCTAAACTCGTCCGAACAAACTTTGCGTTTATTAAATAAGCGTGATATTGAATTATATAAATCTCAGTATAAATTTTTGCATATTGGCATGGTTCAAATTGCTTTTAAACCTTTAACTCTTAAAGGGTTACCAGAGACTATCTTAGCTGCTCTACGAGATGCGAGGAATTTAAATTTTCGTCAATCCTTGATGGGTTCGATAGAATCTACAGTGGCTTATGGTCCAGTTTATTTTAATGCTTAGCCCAATTTGCAGTTATCTTTGACTGATTCTAATATATTAGATGCTTTAACCTTGAATGTTAAAACGCATGGTTATAACTATGCACCTGGATCTGAATTAATTTGTTTGTCGTATAGAATCTATTATAAATTACTTGCTACTTTGAATCCTAGATGTAAGTTATATGATACATCTGATCAAACTATTTTAGTAGAAACTAATTTCGCCAGATCTAAGGTCACTACTAGAAGACCTATAAAATGGGAAGAAATTAATTTTCCTACTACTTGGATTTTAGATTCTGTTATACCCCCTGAGCAAATGACCGATGCTGTCACTAATTCTGAATATTCTCATATTAGTCAAAATTCCGATGGAAAAAT
>JAJOOR010026083.1:0-11586 GCA_036250505.1 Solanum acaule | reverse complement strand
AAACCCCCCCCCCCCCCCCATTTTGTTGATTTTCATGTGCTATAAACCATGGATTTCTTGGTGATCCAGAATTACGACCTCATTTTTGCCAAAATTTTAACTAGACGTTTGTTAAGACCTTACATATGGAGCCAGTTGGCCCTCACGGCCAAAGCAGCCCATTTTCAAGGTCAAAAATGTCCTAGAGCAGGTTAAACCCCCATTTTGCCGATTTTCGTGTGCTATAATCCATGAATTTTTTGGTGATCTAGAATTCCGACCTCATTTTTGCCAAAATTTTACCTAGACGTCTGTTAAGACCTTACCTATGGAGCCAGTTGGCCCTCACAGCCAAAACGGCCCATTTTCAAGGTCAAAAAAAGCCTAGAGCAGGTAAATCCCCTATTTTGCCGATTTTTGTGTGCTATAGTCCATGGATTTTTTGGTGATCCAGAATTTCGACCTCCTTTTTGCCAAAATTTTACTTGGACGTCCGTTAAGACCTTACCTATGGAGTCAATTGTCCCTCACGGCCAAAACGACTAATTTTCAAGGTCAAACGATCCCCATAAAAGTTAAACCTCCTATTTTACACATTTTCATGTGCTAGAGTTCACCATCTTTTTTGGTGATCCAAAATTCCGATCTCATTTTTGCTAAAATTTTACTTGGACATCCGTTAAGACCTTTTCTATGGAGCCAGTTGGCCCTAACGGCCAAAATGACCAATTTTCAAGGTCAAACGAGCCTAGAGCGGGTAAACCTCTCTTTTACCGATTTTCATGTGCTATAGTTCACCATCTTTTTTGGTAATCCAAAATTCCAACCTCATTTTTGCCAAAATTTTACCTGGACGTCCGTTAAGACCTTACATATGGAGCCAGTTGGCCCTCACGGCCAAAATGGCACATTTTTAAGATTAAACGAGCTCTAGAACAAGTAAACCCACCATTTTCCCGATTTTCGTGTGCCATAGTCCATGGATTTTTTGGTGATTCAGAATTTCGATCCCATTTTTGCCAAAGTTATTCATGGACGTCCGTTAAGACCTTATCTATGGAGCCAGGTGGCCCTCACAGCCAAAAAGACCCATTTACAAGGTCAAAAGATCCCATAGCAGGTAAATCCCCATTTTACCGATTTTCGTGTGCTATAGTTCACCATCTTTTTCAATGATCCGGAATTCCAACCTCATATTTTCCAAAATTTTATATGGACGTCAGTTAAGACATTAGTTATGGAGCCATTTGTCCCTCACAGGCAAAACAACCCATTTTCTAGGTCAAATGATCCCCGGAGCAGGTAAACCCCCAATTTTACCCATTTTCGTGTGCTATAAACCATGGATCTTTGGTGATCCAAAATTTCGACATCATTTTTTATGACATTTTTCATGGAAGTCTGCTAAGACCTTAATTATGGAACCATTTGGCCCTCAAGGCCAAAATGACCCATTTTCAAGATCAAACGATCCCCGGAACAAGTAAACCCCGCATTTTGCCGATTTTCGAGTGCTATAGTCCCTGGATTTTTTGGCGATCTAAAATTTCGATCTCATTTTAGACAAGAATTTTCATGGACGTCCGTTAAGACCTTAAATATGGAGTCAGTTGGCCCTCACGGCCAAAGATACCCATTTTCAAGGTCAAACGATCCCCTTAGTAGGTAAACCCCCCATTTTATCGATTTTCGTATGCTAAAGTCCACCATCTTTTATAGTGATCCAGAATTCCAACCGCATTTTTGCTGAAATTTTACATGGACGGTCGTTAAGAACTTAGCAATGGAGCCAGTTGTCCCTCACAAGCAAAACTGCCAATTTTCAAGTTCAAACGTTCCCCGGAGCAGGTAAATCCCCCCATTTTGCTGATTTTCGTGTGCTATAGTCCATGGATTTTTTGGTGATCCGAAATTCTGATCTTATTTTTGCTTAAATTTTACATGGACAAATGTTATGACATTAGTTATGGAGACAGTTGGCCCTCACGACCAAAACGTCCCATTTTCAGGGTCAAACAAACCCTGGAGCAAGTAAACCCCCCATTTTACCAATTTTCGTGTGCTATAGTCCATGGATTTTCTGGTGATCCAAAATTCCGATCTCATTTTTGAATTTTTTTTTATGGACGTCCATTAAGACCTTAGTTATGGAGCCAGATTGACCTTACGGCCAAAATGACTCATTTTCAAGGTATAACGAGCTCCAGAGCAGGAAAACCCCCCATTTTACCGATTTTCATGTGCTATAGTTCACCATCTTTTTTGGTGATCCAGAATTCCGATCTCATTTTTGCTGAAATATTGCATGAACGTCCGTTAAGACCTCAGCTATGGAGCCAATAGGCCCTCACGGGAAAAAATGACCCATTTTCAAGGTCAAATGATCCCCGGAGAAGATAAACCCCTCATTTTGCCGATATTCGTGTGCTATAGTCTATGGATTTTTTGGTGATCCGAAATTTTTACATCATTTCTGCCAAATTTTTTATGGACGTCCGTTAAGACCTTAGCTATGGAGTTATTTGGCCGTTATGGCCAAAACGGCCCATTTTCATAGTCAAACGAGCCCCGAAGCAAGTAAACCCCCTATTTTGCCGATTTTCGTGTGCTATAGTTCACCATCTTTTTTGGTGATCTGGAATTTCGACCTCATTATTGCCAATCTTTTTCATGGACTTACGTTAAGACGTTAGCTATAGAGCCAGTTGGCCCTCACGACCAAAAAGACCCATTTTCAAAGTCAAACGAGCCCCTGAGCAAGTAAACCCCCCATTTTACCGATTTTTGTGTGCTATAGTCCATGGATTTTTTGGTGATTCAAAATTCCGACCTCATTTTTGCTAAAAATTTTCATGGGTGTCCGTTAAGACCTTATCTCTGGAGCAAGTTGTCCCTAACTTCCAAAACGGCCAATTTTAAAGGTCAAACGATCCCCGAAGCATGTAAATCCCCCATTTTGCCGAATTTAGTGTGCTATCGTCCATGGATACTTTGGTGATTCAGAATTTCGATCTCATTTTTGCCAAAAATTTTCATGGACGTCCGTTAAGACCTTAGCTATGGAGATAGTTGGCCTTCACGGCCAAAAAGACACATTTTCAAGGTCTAACGATCCCCGGAGCAGGTAAACCCCCCATTTTGTCGATATTCATGCAGTCTATGGATTTTTTGGTGATCCCAATTTTTTACATCAGTTTTCCCACAATTTTACATGAACGTCCGTTAAGACCTTAGCTATGGAGACATTTGGCCCTCAAGGCCAACGGCCCATTTTCAAAGTCAAACGAACCCCGGAGCAGGTAAACCCCCCATTTTGCCGATTTTCGTGTGCTATAGTTCACCATCTTTTTTGGTGATCTGAAATTCCAATCTCAATTTTGCCAAAAATTTTCATGGACGTCCGGAAAGACCTTATCTATAGAACCAGTTAGCCCTCACGGCCAAAAAGACCCATTTTCAAGGTCTAACAAGCCCTTAAGCAAGTAAAACCCCCATTTTACCAATTTTCATGTGATATAGTTCACCATCTTTTTTGGTGATCCGAAATTCCGACTTCATTTTTGTCAAAATTTTACATAGACGTCCATTAAGACCTTAGCTATGAAGCCAGTTGGCTCTCACGGGCAAAACAACCCATTTTCAAGGTCAAATGTTCCCCGGAGCAGTTAAACCACTCATTTTGCCGATTTTCGTGTGCTATAGTCCATGGATTTTTTGGTGATCAGAAATTTCGACCTCATTTTTGCTAAAAAATTTCATGGACATCCGTTAAGACTTTATATATGGAGCCAGTTGGCTCACGGCCAAAATGGCCCATTTTAAAGGTCAAAGAGCCTCAGAGTAGGTAAACCCCCATTTTTGGCAATTTTCATGTGCTATAGTCCATGAATATTTTGGTTATCCAGAATTCAGATCTCATTTTTGCCAAAATTTATCATGTACGTCCGTTAAGACCTTGGTTATGGAGCCAGTTGCCCCTCAAGGCCAAAAAGACCCATTTTCAAGGTTAAACGAGCCCTTGAGCAGGTAAAACCCCCAATTTACCAATTTTCGTGTGCTATAATAGTTCACCATCTTTTTTGGTGATCCAGAATTCGAACCTCATTTTTGCCAAAATTTTACATGGACGTCCGTTAAGACCTTAGTTATGGAGTCAGTTGGCCCTCATGGGTAAAATAGCCCATTTTCAAGGTCAAATGATCCCCGGAGCAGCTAAACCTCCTATTTTGCCGATTTTTGTGTGCTATAGTCCATGCATTTTTTGGTGTTCCAAAGTTCCAACCTCATTTTTTCTAAAAAATTTCATGGGTGTCCGTTAAGACCTTATCTATGGAGCCAGTTGGCCCTCACGACCAAAACGACCCGTTCTAAAGGTCAAACAAACCCCGGGGCTGGTAAACCCCCTATTTTGCCGATTTTCATGTGCTATTGTCCATGGATATTTTGGTGATCTAGAATTCCGATCTTATTTTTGCCAAAATTTTACATGGACGTACGTTAAGACCTTAGCTATGGAGTTAGTTGACCCTCACGGTCAAAATGTTCCATTTTCAAGGTCAAACGAGCTTCGAAGCAGGTAAACCCCCTATTTTGCCGATTTTCGTGTGCTATAGTCCATGGAATTTTTTGTGATCCGGAATTCCGATCTCATTTTTGCCAAAAATTTTCATGGACGTCCGTTAAAACCTTAGCTATGGAGCCAGTTGGACCTCACAGCCAAAAAGACCCATTTTCAAGGTCAAACGAGCCCCTTAGCAGGTAAACCCCCCATTTTGCCGATTTTCAGTGCATCTTCTTTTTTGGTGATCCAGAATTCTGACTTCATTTTTACCAAAATTTTACTTGGATGTCCGTTAAGACCTTATCTATGGAGCGAATTGGCCCTCACGGTCAAAACGGCCCATTTTCAAGGTCAAAAAACCCCGGATCAGGTAAACCCCCCATTTTGCCAATTTTCATGTGCTATAGTTCACCATCTTTGTTGGTGATCCAGAATTCCGACGTCATATTTGTTGAAAATTTTCATGAATGTCCGTTAAGACCTTAGTTATGGTAACAGTTGGCCGTCACGGCCAAAACTGCCCATTTTCAAGGTCAAACAATCCCAGGAGCAGGTAAACACCCCATTTTGCCGATTTTTGTGTGCTATAGTCCATGGATTTTTTGGTGATCCAGAATTCTGATATCAGTTTTGCCGAAATATTTCATTGACGTTCGCTAAGACCTTAGCTATGGAGCCAATTGGCCTTCACGGTCAAAACGACCCATTTTCAAGGTCAAACGAACCCCGAAGCAGGTAAACCCCCATTTTTCCAATTTTCAGTTCACCTTCTTTTTTGGTGATCCAGAATTTCAACTTTATTTTTATCAAAATTTCACATGGACGTCCGTTAAGACCTTATTTATGGAGCGAATTGGCCTTTACGGCTAAAACGGCCCATTTTCAAGGTCAAAAAACCCCGGAGCAGGTAAACCCCCCATTTTACCAATTTTCGTGTGCTATAGTTCACCATCTTTATTGATGATCCAGAATTCCGACGTCATTGTAACACCCCATAAATTTTTTCGAACTAAGACTTGAACTATTCTTCGTTGTGAGTAGGATTTTAGTGAGGAATTAAAATTTCTTAAGTGTTAAGGTCACTAGATGTAGCACCTTGAGTTCTAAAAAGAATTAAATTGGAAATAGCAAAATTTGAAATTTTGCAAGTTAAGTTAGAGGAAAGTATGTAGAGGTTTAGTAATCTAAGTAAGGGAGATGGTGTTGTGACAAGCTATGTTACTATAGTCATGTACCTAGTAACTTAGTAATGAGGAGTTTTCCCTTATGGGTAGACTAAGAAGTGATGAGTTGTGAAGATTCCATCATAGGAGGTAGAGTGTGTTGTAGCTAGAAAGGAGTTGGTGATGAAGTGTCATTATGTAGGAAATGACTAAGTGTAAGTGGTGAATAGAAGAGAAAGAGTATTCAGGAGGTTATAGATCTAAGCTAGGCTTATGATTTTGAGGGAGAGCCCATAATATTCAAAGTGTAATAGACCTAATTAGGCATTGATGTATAGTGAAGGAGTGAATAGTACTTAAGTTGTGAAGGGAAATATAATAGTAAATTGTAAGTATGAATACTAAGAGGTGGGATTGACTATTTGTCATAAGGTCCTAGTGGGCGAGTGTTTCTGAATTTGTAGCTAGTATTTGTAAGTTAGTATAGTAAGCGAACAATCATATTAATATTCGGGTTTAGTCATAAATATTAAGCTTGAATTTGAGATGAGTGTCATGATCAAAGAATGACAACATTAGGGTGATGATGTTAGTCTTGAGATTTAATCTAGAAGACTTGACATAGAGTAGGTGAGGAATTGAGGTGATTAGCTGCAATAGATATGAGTGGTACAAGTGAGAGACCCTAACGTTTAGATAAGGGCAGTGAAGTGTGGCTAAGTCGCAAGAGTAACAAGAGAAGTAAGAGGTGTACCAAGAGGGTATATAATCAGAAGAAGTTAAGAGAAACACCTTAGAAAGAGGTCTTAGTACCTGCTTATTGAGAGTTTGGTAGTCATGAGATAAAATTCTCCCGAGTGTTAGATTAAAAGAAGAGGTAGACCATTTAGAGATGATGGAATATGTCCATAGCTTTCAAGTGTTAGCTTTTGACCTAAGGGGGAGATGATAAGATGAGAAATCAAGTCAAGTGTTTGAGAGTAAGATAGTAATGAGTTCCAAAGAGTTTGGGGGATATCCTTTTAGAGGTCCTTTTAGTAATGAAGTTGTTAGAGTACTAAGCTTGAATATGGTGTTGTTAAACATTAGGTGCTTCTCGATATGAGCTCAATGTGGTGGTAAAGAGTAATAGTTTTGGGATGGGATTCCTTATAGAGAGGTATAGAACCCGAACTTAAGGATTTGGGTTAAGCTTGAATATAGTAAGAGAATACCATCAGACGCAGACCTTAGTAAGAGTAAACCATTCCATACCCACACCAGCCGTCATTCGAGGATGAATGATCACAAGGGGGAGATATTGTAACACCCCATAAATTTTTTCGAACTAAGACTTGAACCATCCTTCGTTGTGAGTAGGATTTTACTGAGAAATTAAAATTTCTTAAGTGTTAAGGTCACTAGATGTAGCACCTTGAGTTCCAAAAAGAATTAAATTGGAAATAGCAAAATTTGAAATTTTGCAAGTTAAGCTAAGTATGAGTTTTGGGTCGACTTCAAATGATCATAAATCCTAGCTCAGGATGAGTTAGGTGTTCTACAAGATACCGTAGGAAATATCTTTGAATTATCTTTCCAACGCCACAAAGTTTGCTAAGTTTTGAGGTCAGATGAGTGAGATATGGCCTTTTGAAGATAGGTTGTCCAGATAAGGAAAGTTAGCCGAAAATAGAGAAGGGTATTTAGGTCTTTTCCTTACTCAATCAGATTTAATTTGTTTTTAGTAATATTTTAAAGGTCTAATCCTATTAGGTTCGATTTTATAATCCTAAAAATTAGCCTAGGGTTTTAGTTGAGAGTTCAAGAGGAGAAAAGAAGAGAGAAGAGGAGAAAAGAGGAGAGGATCAAGCATTCGTCGAGATTCTTGCATGTTGTAGCGGATTTTCGCTATGGGCTTAATCCCTAAGAGGTATGTAAGCTTCCATAGTGTTGGGTTAGTTCACCCACATACCAATCATGTTATTTTCAGCGAAATTTCATTCTTGAAGTTGAAATATTAGAGTTCTTGATGAGTTCTTGATAGGTGTTCTTGAAGTTCTTTCTAAATCTTGTTGTGTTAAGTTTTTGATGATTTCTTGAGATCAAAGTGAGTGTTTTAAGGGTTGTATTGAGTAGATTAGAGTGTACTTATGTTAAGTAATTGATTCTAAGTGATTGGGGAAGAAACCGTTCGATTCTAGGTGAGTTAGGGTGAGAAAACGAGCAAGGAAAATTCATCGATTTTCTGGGTTGGGGCTTGGCGCGATGCGCCTGCCAGAGCGCCCCAAACCCTCCTCTGAAGTTTAGGGG
Organism: Solanum acaule; assembly: GCA_036250505.1. Lineage (NCBI taxonomy): Eukaryota > Viridiplantae > Streptophyta > Magnoliopsida > Solanales > Solanaceae > Solanum > Solanum acaule. The sequence goes on along the minus strand of JAJOOR010026083.1, from coordinate 3,594 downwards.
ATGGCGCCCCGTGCAACCCATAGCACCAGGGTCGCCTGCACCATCCAGTTTGTCGTCGGTTGCCCCGTTTGAGTTCGTTTAAAGTGCATCTTCACTCCTTTTTTATTCTAACTACTCTAAGTTACTTCTAAACACCTAAAAATCATTCCTAACATGATCATCACCTTGAATTCATAATTCAAATTCAAGGTAGAGTTGAGAGTTAAGTTTTGAGAATTCTTTCGAACATTCTAAGAAAGTCCCTTTGAGTCTTTTTGTGAAGTCTTCTACAACTTCTAGTAACTTGTTTCAACACTCGAGCAAGTGAGTGTGAGGATGAGGAGAATGTACTCATGAGTCTACTTTGTCATCATGAGCTATTTCATATCGTGAACCATAACTCTTGAATTCATAATTCTCATTCAAGAGAGAGTTAAAAGTAGAGTTCAAGAAAGCCATTGAGTTCAATTGTGAATCCTTTAAGATCAACCATCAATTTGAACTAAGTCTTGAGGTAGTAAGTAAGAGAATGAGAAGTGTCATATACATGAGGTCCATGTAGTTTGTAGACCTTCGAGTCAAGTCGTTCATGCCCATAAATTCCGCATGAACTCCATAAGTTGAGTATCTATGAGAGAAGTAATATCTCCATGTCCTAAGTCTTAAGTATTGAGTTTATAACCCATTTGAGATTATAATCCTAATCATGGGACTATTACCTATTACCCATGAAGTCCATGAGTTGTTCATGCCCATAATTCCGCATGAACATTATAAGTCGAAAAATCTTGAGATGAGAAGTATCTTTGAGTCATTGAGTTGAGTAGTTCATGCTCATAAATTCCGCATGAATCCTCTGAGTTGAGCATTCTTGAAGTGAGTAGTATTATTGAAGTTCTGGAGTTCCAAGTATTTGAGTTCTATCTATGGTTATTGTAAACCTTGCATTAAGTCGTTCACATCCATAATTCGACATGAACCTCATTTTAAGAAGCCTTTTACAAATATTTTAACTTTGTTTTAAGACTAAAAGTTTCAAGTTAAACCAAGAGTAAAGAGTTGGTCCATTTCTCAAAAAGCTATAAGGGAACTAAGTATTCCCAAAGAGTTTATAAATATTTTCACATTTGAGCAAGAAAAGGGAATATCGATTCTAAGAGAGCTTTTAAGCTAAGTTTTGAGTAATTATCTCAATTCAAAGAAAGAGTTTTGTTTTTACAAACATATGAGCTAAGTATATTTTGGGAGTAATATTGAGCACCGATATGGGGATGCGAGTTCATATTAACTCAAGTTTCTATAAATCATGTAGCCATCATGGGTTGTAAAGAATCATACTTTTTAGATGACTCCTTAAGATGTTTTTAGCATAGACTAGTGGATCCACTAAGTTAAGCGTTCTATATAACGGCAAAGTATAGGACAGTTCTGGCAGCGTGGGCAAGACGTTGTATCACCACTTAGGCTCATAATGGTGGTTGTCGGTTAAAGAATCTCCCACATAAACTATATTACTTTATTATATAAGTAAAGTTGAGTTTGTTATTGCATTTTCTTTAACAAACTAAGTTGCTTTTACTATTTTATAAAGCTTTCCATATATTGCATGTGTATTGTTGCTTTATATTGAGTTGAGTACCAAGAGTTGAATATCATATTTTTCAATTGAGTATCTTATCCTTGAATACTTCTGAGTTGAGTAAGTTGAGTTTTTTTGAGTATCCTTGAGTATTCCTTGAGTTGAGTAAGTTTGATAAGAGGTAAGTATGTTTCCTTTTTATCAAGTTTCAAGCTTATGTTATGCTTTAGAATTCCTCTTACATGCTCGTAAATTCCACGCACTGAGCCATTTGGCCTGCATCTTCTTATGATACAGACACAGGCATTATCCAGGAGTTTTGTTGATACATCCGAGAGTTCGAGTTAGCTATGGTGAGCCTCTTTGCTTCCGGAGGATTTCATTTACCTTTCAGTTATATTAGTTGCTAGGATGTCGTGGGTCTTGTCCCGACTTCCATCTTTATCAGTTAGAGACTTCATAGATAGTCAGTATAGTTGAGAAGTCTGTATTATTCATTTATTTTATAAAATGTTTTAAAGACTTAAGTTGCCTATTTTATGGCGAGTTGAATATTATTTTTTTTATTCAGAGTTTTCTTTTGAGTTAAAGCTTTGTATTTGAGTTATGGATTTTATTCAATTCTTAAGCTTTTGTATGCTTGAATAAGTTTTCCGCTTGGGGACCAGCAATGGTTCTCGAGTGCCGGCCATGTCCAGGGTGTAGGCTCGGGTCATGACAGTCATATTTGCCAAAAATTTTCATGAATATCCGTTAAGACCTTAGCCATGTAGCTAGTTGGCCCTCACGGCTAAAACGGCCCATTTTCAAGGTCAAACGAACCCCAGAGCCGGTAAACCCCCTATTTTGCCGATTTTCGTGTGCTATAGTTCACCATCATTTTTGGTGATGCGGAATTCCGACATCATTTAAGCCTAAATTTATCATGGATGTCCGTTAAGACCTTAGCTATGTAGAAAGTTGGCCCATTTTCAAGGTCAAAAGAACCCCGGAGCAGGTAAACCCATTATTTTGCTAATTTTCGTGTGCTATAGTTCACCATCTTTTTTGGTGATTCAGAATTTCGACCGCATTTTTGCGGAAATTTTTTATGAATGTCCATTAAGACCTTAGCTATGGAGAAAGTTAAACCTCACGGCCAAAACGGCTCATTTGCAAGGTCAAACGAACCCCGGAGCAGGTAAATCCCTCATTTTGCTAATTTCCGTGTGTTATAGTTCACCATCATTTTTGGAGATGTGGAATTCCGACCTCATTTTTGCTAAAATATTTCATAGATGTCCATTAAGACGTTAGCTATGGAGAAAGTTAGCCCTCATGGCCAAAACGGCCTGTTTTCAATGTCAAAAAAACCCCGGAGCAGGTAAACCCAACATTTTCCTAATTTTTGTGTGCTACAGTTCACCATCTTTTTTGGTGATTTGGAATTCCGACCTCATTTTAGCCGAAACTTTTCATGGATGTCCGTTAAGACATTAGCTATGGAGCCAGTTGGTCCTCACAGACAAAACGGCCCATTTTCAGGGTCAAACGATCCCCGGAGCAGGTAAACCCCAATTTTGCCAATTTTCGTGTGCTATAGTACATAGATTTTTTGGTGATCCGAAATTTCGACCTAATTTTCACCAAAATTTTTCATGGACATCCGTTAAGACATAAGCTATGGATCTAGTTGGCCCTCATGGACAAAACGGTCCATTTTCAAGGTCAAACGATCCCGGAGCAAGTAAACCCCCCATTTTGCCAATTTTCCCCGCACTATAGTTCACCATCTTTTTTGGTGATCTAGAATTCCGACCTCATTTTTGCCGAGATTTTTTATGGACGTCCGTTAAGACCTTAGCTATGTAGCCATCTAGCCCTCATGGCCTGTCACGACCCGAGAGCATCCCCAAGTCGCAACATGCGTATTCGACCTCTCGGAGGTCTCATACAAGCCCTTAGCATTCATCACATTAGATATGTAAAATAGTGCGGAATTAAAAACTCTTTAAATAAAATCCCATAAGACTCAAAGGTCACTTTTAAAAACATCA
>JAJOOR010026082.1:0-10599 GCA_036250505.1 Solanum acaule | reverse complement strand
TCTGCAGAGGAATCAGAATCTGACGACTCAGAGTCAGAGACATCATTTGGCTCCATGGCTCGTTTGGAACTAGAAAATTCATCCAACATTAAATTGCTGTGACTGTCTGAATCCTCAACAAATGGGCTCCGGTCCCCACTAGAGAGGGATTCCAGGGCACTAATATCTTCATAATCGGGGAAATCCATCCCTTCCATGAGATTTCCACTGTCTCCGTTGTTTCCAATTCCACCCGTCACTTTCATTTTAAAGGTTTCACTATTGTGTCTCAGTAGTTGGCAGCACTTCCTCCGAAGCATCACATATTCCTTTCTGCATTCACATATTTATGCACCGTTAAGGAGTATGAACTATGGGAATCCAAAAATGAATTGGAACTACTAATAATAGAAAGGTGATTATAACTTGTCAACTGAAAAGCAGAGATTAAAAAGATTTTCATGTATGACACCTTTGTCAAGGTAGAGCAGATGTATTTGGAGACATTACCTGTTCTTTTTTCTCACAATGTCTCTTTCTTTTTTGGAACTGTCCAATTCATAGCTGCACAGACACAAGGAATAATTATCAGTCCTGACCAAGCCTTCACCAGTATAAAACCTTGACACATAAAGTAATTAGACAAACGGAGGCCCTACAAAAACATTGCCTGCCCATCACACCACCAAGTTAATAAATGACAGAAGCTATATAGAGTCTGTCCTTTCTCAGCATAGATCTAAAGAGACGCAAGCAATTAAGAACCCATTAAATCACCAATGAATGAATTTATTTTCAGACTTAGTGACCAGAGCTTGGTTTCTTTTATATAATCTTCCGTAGAAGACAATCCTAACAGTATAGATCAATAGGAAAAAGGGACCCTACAATATATAGAAACCGGTTCATAAGAGGATTCATTTAAAAGATCCCAGTCGAACAACTGCAGTACTGGTCTCACTCATTATGGAAACGAGTTAATTGACAGAACTGGAAGAAAGTTTAATGTCATCAATCTGGACAATGGAATTCCATCATCTCCCTTGGAAAGTAAAGCAAATTAAATTGGCCCACCAAAGTGAAAGAAGAAAGGGAGCAGGAGTGTGCGGAATGAACCAAATTTCAATCTTAATAATGGTAACTAGTACGAGAGGATAAACTTACACCCCGAGGAGAAAAGGCCAGACCTCCGCCCTGATGCTAGGATCAACTCCCTGCATAAGAGAAACAAAGTTCAGTAAACAAACCAACCCTTTACATGGACAGTAGGGAAGAGAAAGAAAAGGAAGATGGTAAAATTTTCTGCTGTTAGGTTTGCGTTTGACAATAGAGGAAAAAAACTTTGACAGAGAAAACTGATCTGCAATTTGTCCCACAAGATTCTCTTTCCTCTTTGGAAAGGAGAAAATCAACAGAAATTTTGAAAAGCAAAGCAGTCTACACTCCAATTCACCACTCCATTCCTCTTTTGGACTCCAAAAAAAAGAAAACTGTGTTATTTTCACCTTAACCAAGAGAAAGAAAATGATTCTCTTTAAAACTCCCTCTTCTCATTTCCCTTCATTTTGCTTTCCTTCCCTTTCACACTTCCAAACAAACATTAAAAGTTCTAATATGTAAATAAATGAATACATGGAAAATGCAATTCTCAAAAAATATCAAGGTGCGGGAACTCACTCCACTTCGAACTTTCTTCAGAAATTTAACCCCTCCATTACGAAGCTTTCCATCGGGGGTAAAAAAGCTTCTCCACCGCAGGTGTGCAAGGACATGTTTTCTCTTTCTACGAGACCATGGTGATTTGAGATGACCTCTGAAATGAAACAGACATAATTAAACATTTCAGTAAACGACAGCTACAGGTAAAGGTAACTATATTAGCAGATCAAATTACCATTTAATAAAACAAAGGGAAAATGGACAAATATACCCCCGAACTATCGTAAATGGTATACATATACCCTCCGTCATACTTTTGGTACATTGGTGCCCCTGCCGTCCAAAAACTAGAGCATTTATGCCCTTCACTCTAACGGAAGGCTACATAGGGACACGTGGCGCAATCTTGTCCGTTGATCTGATATTTAATAAATGTCGGGTCGGTGGATAGGATTGTGACATGTGTATATCCATTATTATAAAGGGTATATATGCTCTAGTTTATGGACGGCAGGGGCACCAATGTCCCAAAAGTATAACGGAGGGTATCTACATACCATTTTACGATAGTTCGAGGGTATATTTGTCTTTTTTCCCTAAAACAAAGCATTCGGCATCATTAAAAATTGGGAAAAAGGACAAATATACCCCCAAACTATCGTAAACGGTATGCAAATACCCTCCGTTATACTTTTGGGACATTGGTGCCCCTCCCGTCCAAAAACTAGAGTATATATGCCCTTCACTCTAACGGAAGACTAAATAGGGACACGTGGCACAATCTTATCCGTTAATCCGATATTTAATAAGTGTCGGATCGGTGGATAAGATTATGACACGTGTATGTCCGTTAGTATAAAGGGTATATATGCTCTAGTTTTTTTACGGTAGGGGCACCAATGTCCCAAAAGTATGACGGAGGATATATGCATACCATTTACAATAGTTCGGGGGTATATTTGTCCTTTTTCCCTTCTACAATCCAGCAATAAAAAGGAAAAGCATAAAGGTGACAGGGAAAAATTGTTCACCAGTGCAAACACAGATCAAACCAAAGGAAACTAAATGACCACAAGTCCATAATCATTACATCTTGGAGATGATAAGCTTATACAAATTATTTTTTCATTTTCTCAGTGCATTATTTGAAGTAAGGGATACCGAGCCCAAAAATAAAGATTAACATTATCAGGATTCATTACAAAATAAAGTAAGATGCCTAAGGAATAAGGAAGCTCTACAAAATCAAATTATGCAGTGTTGAAATTTATCTGACAAAAGTTTGAGTCGTGGTACACCGGTGATTAGCAAATTAACCCAATTCAGCTTTTATCAACATAGCTGAGCAACTGAGTATGAAAAAAATCAACTTGAGAATATCACAAAGATTTACAGATACAACCCATTTCAACAGTTTTATCCAGAAGCTGAGGCTGAACAACTTGAAAGTAGAAGGGTAGCAGGAAACAAAGGGCTCAACAATGATGTATTTGATTAATTTATTGAGATTATACACAAGGACAACTTAACCTCTCAGTATGCTTCTACATAGGTATATCTTTGACTGGTGTGATTTGCAATAGCCAATAAGCAGATGTGCGTCTATTTTATTTTTTTCAGAAATAGAATAGAATAAAGAATGACATAGTTAGTCTATATCCTGTATCGATCATAGGATCACTCTATGGATAGGTCGATTCTCTGTTACCTCCCGCCGTTCACGTCATACATCTTTTAAATCAAATATCCTAGCACAAGCATTGTCAATTACCTCCAAATAAAACTTTGCAAGAGACTTCTTTTTTTTCCTGTAAACCATCATTTACTTGATTCTATGGAACTCTGTGTATACAGATTCCAGTATATTAACAACCAAATGTGAGGGACAATTTTGCAGGAAACATTATGAGAGGGGATAATCAATCTTCTGTCTGAAACGGCAAGGTAGGAAGTTCAGTCATGCAGTTCAACAACATAGCCCAACAAGCCATAACTGGCAGATCCTACTAGTTTGCTTTGTAGTCCTAAGTACTTGGGATTTATGCTAATATAGACTATAAATGAGAACATTTATGCCTTTATCCTAAAGCATCAGATTCTGTTAAACATTTACCAAATGATATCTCAGATTTCACGCAAAAAGACACACTGCAAGAAGATCCCATAAATAACAAATCAGAGAAATAAAACGTGTTTCATAAGGCAGAACATCACATCCCAATTCCGAAAGAGCCTTTTTCATCCAGAGGAAATGAAAATAAGGGCAATCAGTGTACCAAGTAACTATCCTTGCAATGTTTAATAGGATTGGAAGTACAAAACTGGTCTCAAAAAGAAACTAAAACCTACAAGAAGCAAGAAGAACATGAGAGCATCCACAAAAAGAATTTTTATAATTCAACAGCAAATAGTACTATGGTTTGTACTCTTTTGCCACTAAATCAATCCTCAGAAGCGAATAGTACTATATTTTCTGAACTTAAAAGATGTACAGGTCCTATTTGGATCACCTAAAGAGGAGAAAAGGAAAAATAAGAGAGCAGCAAGAGGCCAAAAATAAGTAGCTATTAGCCTTCATTTTTTTTTGTCAAATATATAAGTTAAAATATATAGAATACAGCCAGCAATCAATCAAATAAAAAAATATCATCACCTTATCACAATTTAAAACAATTGAAATAGAGATTAGATGTAAATTAGGAACCTTTAGCTGATATAAATCAAGAGTTCAAATCAAAGTGCTAAGAAGACACCCAAATTAGAAACAAATACAACAATCACAAAAATTAAAATTACAGACAAAGACGATCATTCTATCGACTAACACTACAGACATATAGAAGACACTGAACTGAGCAAATGATTTGGAAGAATATCCAACTTTTTCACTTTGAAATAGCCTAGGCAAAACAAAAAATAAAATAAACAAAGAGCACAAGATCGAGATCTGAGAGTAATACACTAAATTTAACTGAAATGCTAGCTGAATATAGAAACTATAGTGATAGGAATAACTGAGAAGCAGATCGAAGAGAAGAGAGACTCACCGATCAGATGAAGCACAGTAAGCTGGTGAGGAGGACGCAACAACAAATAGAACTGATCTCAAATGAATCCACGAGGATGATGACGCCGCCGTCGGCGTCGGCGTCGAGGGTGAATTTGAAGACGGTGAAGGTGAATTTGAAGACGATGAAGTCTGACTTCGTTTGAGAGCTTTCATTTACAAACAAATCACTATACTCTTCAACAAATTTCTAGGATTTTCAATAAGTGAGATTGACGTAAAAGAAACTGTGATAACGTAATTTCCTTTTCACAATGAAAAATTCAACCGGTTATTTTTTATTTTTTTTTAAACTAGATAACGGCGGTAGGTCAATGCGAGTCCGGCCAAGGCCGTGAAAGCAAAAAAGTACTACTCTGGCATTTGAAAGGTGGTGGTTCAACGAGAAACCACCGGTGCTGCTGCTGCCGCCGATGAAAACTGCAAGGGTGCCGATTGAATCAACAACATAAAGAGAAAAAAAAAAGGCAGGTAAGAGAGATAAAGGATTAATAAGGAATGTCGATTATGCCCTTTTCCACCATAACTCGCAACAAAAACTGAACTTTTTTGTCTTTGTTTAACTGCTTTTTCTTTTAGATTTAGTAAATGATTTATGTTTGTTTTGTCTCTTGTTGAAGATTTAGATGAGTGAGGGAGGGGACCTAAAAGGAGTCTCCTAAGAGGGAGGCTTAAGGTGGATTGTCTATTTTCATTTTGTACTGTATCTACCATTGCCTAGAGAGAAAGGGGGAAAGAGAGAGTGTGCTATCATACGAGAGTTATAATAGAGTCGTAAGTATTTTTTTATTTTTAATTAAAGATTTCAAATTTAAAAAATATAGAATTATTTGTGTTAAGAAGCATTTTACCTTTCAATATGAAAATTTTGTATTGTATCTACCACTGCCTAAGAGAGAAAGGGGGAAAGAGAGAGAGTGCAACAAACGAGGGTGATATCGAAACTTTTTTGAGCAACTTCAATATAAGTAGAGATATCGAAAAACTAGAACAGAAAAAAATAAAATAAAGGATGAGAGAGAGAGCCCACGCCGGATCTGAGTAAAGTTAGTTTGGTGGGGTAGTGTGTTGTGCCTAAGCGAGCACTCTTTTGGCACGGATGTGACGTTCGAACGAGGCCAAACTCATGGTACTCTTCCTTCCATTTTATATCATTTTTCTAACTTAGAGACCGTTTGACACTAGTGTTGGAAGTGTAGAAATACTTATTTTGAGAAAAAATATTTTTATTAAAAAATTAAGTATTGATAAATCAGTAAAAAAATACTTTTAGATGGAAGCAAAATTAATTTTTCTTTTGTCTAAGAAGTTAGAAAATTTCTAATTTTTTTTATAAAAAAAAACTGAAGCAGAAACAAAAAACATCTTTTTCATATATACATATTTACCAATATACTTTTATTAATAATTAGTATATTTCATAAGTTTGGTTAAATTTCTTTTAAGAATCATTTTTTATTTTTATATTATAATTTATTTTATGTTTTTATATTATTATTTATATTTTATATATTATTTTACGTATTATTTTGCAAAATTTAAAAAATGTAACAACAATATTTTTACAAGATTAGAAAAAAAACAATTAAAGATTTCAGCCTCCCAAAAAGGGTAATATCGATTGAAAATTTAAACATGTACATTCTAATTTAATAGTTGTATTTGACACTCAATTTTTTTTTTTTTAAAAGACTAGCCAAAGGTAATTTGCTTATGAAAAGCATTTTTAAAATAAACTAGCCAAACACAAATTATTTTTTTTCAGAAGTATTTTTTGGTTCGTCTTCTCGATCATATGATCAAGAAATGCAAGTTTAATGTGAGAGATTGTCCGTACTATGTGAGAGAATTATCATAAAGACTACAATTTATGTTCAATTTTATTTTTTTATTGAATTAAATTAGTTTAATAAATGTTGTATTTTTAAAGAATAACTGATAGTGTATTATGCGATTTTATAAACTTTTGCTCATTTGACAAGATTGAATAAAGAATTGAGACAAATTTAATAGTTTTACAAGTTATGAAGTTTTCATTTTTATTAGAAAACATATAACATAAAAAGTCCAAATTGCATATTCAAACAAAATATTTCATCTCATAATTTCATATCGCATGACTAAAAGAGCCGTTTGTTTGGAGGTTAACAACACTTATTTTGAGAAAGAATATTTCTTTTAGAAAATCAAGTGTTTGATTGATTAAAAATATCACTTTCTCGGTGAGGTTGTCTGATAGTTCCATCAAAAATTGCTCAATAAGATATATTTAGTCTTTTTTGTTTACTATCTCATAAATTACTATTCTGGTTAATTATTTTAATTATTCTTATTAACAAGTCATTAAGCAACAAAGAATTGATATTTAGTCTGTATAATTTGGTTGCTCTTGAACTTAGAAATTCATTTGTTATTTTAAATTACGAACTTATTAGGTGTAAACATTTTGACGCTTACCGTGGGAACAAGGGAAATTTTAGTATTGTTTACACCTATTTTTAGTCATTTGCTAACTTGTTTCATTTTGTTTCGTAAGAAAATTATCATCATATTTGAAGTTCCATAAAACAATCAATTTATTGAAAATCAAAGACATAATATATACGGAGTCCATTATGATGGCTTGACCTTGAATGAGGACGACATAGAGGCACCACCAAGTTTCAGAGTAAACCCTCAATCTCAAAATGTCTGAGGTTGAGGGTTTAAGTCACCAAGAGAATGGAGCAGATGAGAGCTCCTAGAAGGGGATTAAAAAGACATGATTTTCATCACAAGTACAACATTGTGCTCATAGTTGTAACATGCACGAGCTCTAAAGTTGTTATTTTCTTGGTGACGTTGCTTGACAAATTCGTCAAAAAAATTTCAATAAGATCTATACTCGTTTATCCTGAGATTTTTTTCCTTTTTTTTCTCTCTTTTTTTTTCACTTTATTGAAAAATTAGTGTTTGACCATAAAATTTTTAAATACAACTCGAAGTTGTATTTGGCAAATACCCAAAATCCTATTTTCACTTTAATTTATTTTCTTATTCAAATTTACGCTAATTTTTTTAGCCTTATAAAATAATTTCATTTATAATATATTTCATGTTTTTAAAAAAAAATACATTTAAAATCTAATTTCTTGGCTAAATGCGCACTTAATTCATTGTTATGCTATTTATTGCTTACTGTTTCATGATTTATTATTTCGATTATTCTTATTAGCAACTAGCAAGTCATTAAGCGTCGAGAAATTATTTAATATTTAGTCTAATATAATTTATGTGTATTTTATAAAAGTTATATAAAAATATTCGAGCTCGCTCTCAAAATTTAAAAAAAAACATAAAATAAATTTAAGCATGTAAGGTGAATAAAATGATCTTGTATTAAACCACACCACTATACACTACTCTTTCCAATTTTCATTTTTCACTAGACTTTGATTTTACCCACTACCTAATTTTACACATCATTTTTTTTTCCTATTTTTAATTTTATTTTAAACAAAGTGATTATTAGTAATTAGCATAGTCAACTTTAGGGAGGACTGATGAAGAAGTCGTAATTGGTAAGTTACCATTTATTTTATTGTTTACTTTTCGTTAGGTCAACCAAAAATAGTCAAATTAATTTTAAAAAAATAGTACTACATTATATTATTTCCTCAATTAGACCAATCCCAAACATAATAATGATTAATTTACCACCCACCACTAATTCATGGTTAACGTGGATGGATAGTATTTACCAATACTTTTGAAAGTCTTAGCTTTTAATCTTGTGACTGAAATCGAGCGAATCAAGATTAACTTAAAATAAAATTTATACACGTTGATTGACGCATGTATTTACGTATACTTTAATTATAACTAAAACAAAAGTAATTCATAGATGATCTCATATTAATTTATAACCATAGTAAATTATAAATTATTACTTCCGATAATAATTTAATACAAATGTCGAATGAAAGTTTAATTTACACATATTGTCACATTATCATATTTGTCTTTAAATTTTATGTATAATGTGTCAGAAGATCTCTATTGAACAGCAAGACATGTGCAATTGTGAATTGACAAGTCTTGGATCGTAATGACATTTATTATAAACAATAACGAAGGCATGAAGGCAAAACGTAATATATCTGGGTTGTACCAGCATGCAGTGGTGAAGTAGTTCTCTACTTAACCAGAGTTTTCGAGTTCGAATTATAGACATGAAAAAAATTGAGAATCTTGTTGAGAGTGTTATCCTCAAATGAACCTTGCAATACGTGATTTAGATTTAATCGGGCCGGACTCCAGTGCAGATTCCGGATGCGGAAAAAAAGAAGACAAAACGTAGAGTTTTGCCAATTGTCATATGCTTCATGGCCTAATTTATTTGTGAAGATTACCAAAGTACTAATAACTATGCCTACCACCAACCTGCTAATGCACAAAGTAATCATATTGTTTCTTTTTTTCTTTCAATCACACATTTTGGATTTGATAATGGATGTTTGGATTTCAAGTATAGAAATCATCAATAGTGAAAAATATAACCCTATGGTGGTAGACTATGGACCTTAGAAGTCATCAACGGAAAGACAGAGGTAGAACTATAATTTAAATTTTAAAACACGAACTCAAAGATTTAGTAACAAAATTTTAAATTTAATTTTTATGCATATTTAATAATTTTTTTTAAATACATATATAAAATTTACACCAAAGCTATTATTTTGTTTCAGTATATACGCCATGCTTACCTTCATATAGAATAAAAAATTGTACTTATTTTTGGGATCTCAATTTATGTAATTATATTTAATAGAAAGTAAGAAAGAATTCAATTAAATATTTAAAAAATATCATAACCATTTGTATGATTTTAAATTATCTTCTTAAAGATATGTAATTTTAAGAGATGATTTACTATAGCAAGACAAGGACAATCCAAGTATAGCAAATTTGTACACAAGCAACAACCACACGTCAAAGTTTTCCCCTTTTTCTGAACCAAAGTGATGATTCAAACATCACGACAATCATCTTTAGATTATTTTTTTTATTGAATAAGTTCGAATATACCATCAAATTTTGAAAAAAAGTCATTTATGTTATTCGTCAAAGATTTAGTTCATCTATTCATTTCCATTTGGAAAAAGCTCATTCATGTCATTATTTGTTAATTAGATTGACAGAGATGTGTCAATTATTTAACAGATGACATAAATGAGTTTCTTCTCAAAGCTCGATGACATATTTAAGCCTATTTCCTTTAAAATAATTGATTTGATTAATGTTGTGGCTGAATCATAATTGACCATGTGTAAAAAATGATTTTACAAAATTGAAACTATTTTCAATTAAGAAATAATGGCATAGATGAACTTTTTCTTAGTAAAAAATGACATAGATAAACCAAACTTTTAACAGATGACATAAATAAACTTTTTCTTAAAGTTCGATGACATATTTGAGCCTTTTCCCTTGTTCTTTTTTGTTTGTTAATTCCTACTTAAATTTAAAAGAGAAGTATTGAAAGTATCTTTAAACTTGGTGTGAAAAATGAACTTTTTCTTAAAGTTCGATGACATATTTGAGCCTTTTCCCTTGTTCTTTTTTGTTTGTTAATTCCTACTTAAATTTAAAAGAGAAGTATTGAAAGTATCTTTAAACTTGGTGTGAAAAATGAACTTTTTCTTAAAGTTCGATGACATATTTGAGCCTTTTCCCTTGTTCTTTTTTGTTTGTTAATTCCTACTTAAATTTAAAAGAGAAGTATTGAAAGTATCTTTAAACTTGGTGTGAAAAATGAACTTTTTCTTAAAGTTCGATGACATATTTGAGCCTTTTCCCTTGTTCTTTTTTGTTTGTTAATTCCTACTTAAATTTAAAAGAGAAGTATTGAAAGT
>JAJOOR010026081.1:0-12471 GCA_036250505.1 Solanum acaule | reverse complement strand
GTATGCATCGATGAGGTCTGCCCCACATATGAGATGACATCGTGAATATAGAAGGTCGTCGGGTGTCTTGTCTCATCCATCTGATGGTGAAGCATGGAAGCATTTTGATAATGTATATCCTGATTTTGCTAGTGAACCAAGAAATGTTAGATTGGGGTTGTGTTCAGATGGCTTCACACCATTCTCTAATAATGCTTCGCCTTATTTATGCTGGCCATTATTTCTTACTCCGTATAATCTTCCTTCTAAAATGTAAATGACCAGTCCCTACATTTTTCTAAGTTGTGTTATTCTAGGTCCCCGTAATCCAAATTTTTTGATTGATGTCTATCTACAAACATTGATAGATGAGCTCAAACAATTGTGGTTTGAAGGCGTTTTGACTTATGATATATCAACTAAGCAAAATTTCATTATGCGTGCTTCTTTAATATGGACTATTAATGATTTTCCTACATACGGGATGTTGTCTGGTTAATTGGATGACAGCTGGAAAGCTAGCATGTCCGTATTGTATGAAAAATAGTAAGGCTTTCACTTTAAAGCATGGCAGAAAAAATACATGGTTTGATTGTCATCGCCAGTTCTTGCCAATGGACCATGGGTTTAGAAAGATGAAAAATGCATTTAGGAAAAATAAGATTGAAAGTGACCCCCCACCTCCATTACTCACAGGGGATCAAATTTGGGAGAGAGTTTCTCAATTACCTAAAGTTACAAAAGCTTCACCTTCTAGCTTCCTGGATATGGTGTTGAACATAATTGGACCAAACAAAACATATTTTGAGAGTTCTCGTATTGGAAGGACAATCTACTACGACATAATATAGATGTGATGCACATTGAAAAAAATTAGTTTAACAATTTGTTTAACACAGTGATGGATGTTAAGGGTAAGACAAAAGACAATCCAAAAGCTAGAATGGACATAAAGGAATATTGTAGGAGAAAAGAGCTATGGCTGCAGGAATTACAGAATGGTAAAATAGTTAAGCCCAAAGCCAGCTTTTCATTCATATTGGATGAGAAACGTGAAATTATTGAGTGGGTTAAAAATTTGAAGATGCCGGAGGGTTATGCTTCGAATTTAGGAAAGCGGGCAAATATGAATAAAGAAAAATTGATAGGTATGAAAAGTCATGATTGTCATGTGTTCATGGAAACTTTAATTCCTATCGCTTTTAGCAATCTACCCGAAAGGATATGAAAACCAATCACAGAGATAGTCTTTTTAACAAAAAAATGTGTTCTGTAAAGTTGTTGGAGAGTAGTTTAGACAGGATGGAGGAAAATATTCTTGTTACTACTACTAAGTTGGAGAAGATATTTCCATGTGGTTTCTTTAATGTGATGGAGCATCTTCCAATTCACCTTGTACAAGAGGCCCGCCTCAGAGGTCCGGTTCAAACAAGATGGATGTATCCATTTGAAATATTCACTAAGTTATATATATTTGCCAAGTATTTTATATATTAACATATATATACATATATACATGAAAAAAATTGGCAGTTCGAAGCAAACGATTAAGCAAAGGGGAAGGATCGAAGGATCATTTGTTCAAGGTCATATTGGGAGAGAAACTGGTGATTTTTATTCTTATTACTTTGGTGATGATGTGTCATGTAGGAGAAACAGGCCCAATCACAATGATGAAGGCGATATTGATCCTTTATTTCCACAGATATCAATTTTTAATCAAAATGATCAAGGATCTAAAAAGCGTGGAAAGCGAGGCTTCACTGATATGGAAATGCAATCAGCTGTGACACATATTTTGCTTAATTGTCCAGAGATTCAACCATATGTCAAGTAAGTGTTAAAAATATGTTATTAAATTACATACTAATAAGTGATCATTAACTAACGAAATACTTGAATGTAAAATGATCAGCTTGTTCGTAAACACATGGGGTAATGAAGCCATCTGTACAGAATTTTCCAAATGGCTGAGAAGCTATGTAAGTGTGCAATCACTAAGTATTTAATAATATATTTATGTTATACTAAATTATATTACTTGAAATAACAATCACGTAGGTTTACAATGAATACTCAAGTGTCCAACATTTGCAATTAGTGAAAGAAGTAGCACTTGGACCTGAATCTTAAGTACTGACAATGAATAAGTATTGTGTCAATGGTTTTAAGTTTCAGACTGAAGAAGTTTCTAGGAACAAGAAAACAAATAATAGCGGTGTCTACATACAAGATGATATTGATGGTACTGGTCAAACTATTGAATATTATGGTGTCATTCAAGAGATTATTGAAGTGAGGTATTCAGGTTGGCCTTAAGAAGAATATTGTATTGTTTCGGTGTGAGTGGTTTGACCCATCACATAGAGGCACAAAGGTGGACCATCAACATAATATAATTGAAGTTAAGCACATCAGGAAATACAAAAGTTATGATCCTTTTATTATTGCACAAAATGCTAAACAAGTGTATTACGCTCCATATCCATTGCGTAGAGACAAAGCTGATTGGTGGGTTGTTATAAAAACTAAGCCTGTGGGAAGAATTGAAATTGACAATATCTTAGATGTGGCATATCAAAATGATGTTGCAATTGTTCAACAACAAGTTGATGTTGAATTGGAAACCACACTACAACATCCTCAACACATATTAGAAGAAGTATCTGATGATGAGATACTGAATGTTGAGGAAGAAATATTCGAGAATGAGGAAAATGAATCATTTGATGACGAAGAATGGGACGATAATGAAAATGAAACAATTGATGAGGAAGAATGGGAGAATGATGGAATTGAAACAAGCGAGGAGGAATAGTGTAGAATGAAAGCTAGCTAGTATACATATGTAAGTGTATTTTGCTAATTTTATTTAATTTATGATTTTTATATATATTATACATGTAAATTTGCATACAAATGTCATCAGGTGGTGACAACGATAGACATCGCGAGCATCTTTGAGTTAGCCAGACTAAACATGCTAAGAAGAAGAAGTCTAGGAGACCCATAGATGCTGAGGATATTGCAGGATCTATTTCTTCTGTGCCAGAGCGTATCAGCCATGATACTCCTTTATTTGTTGTTCCATTTGGTACGGCGGATCCTCGACAATATTATTCTAATTACCGTCGACCAGTCAGTGCTTCATCTACTTCACATGCATTGCCTTCACGACGCTACGAGGACCTACCTTTATAGGCTATTCGTCGAGCACGACCCTTATCGGTAGGTACTCTATCTCCCACAGGTACATCTCCTCAATTATCTGCCATGAGGATTGGAGATTCTAGTGCGAGCAATCAGATGCTATGGTCGGTACACCTCCATTGACTCAGCGTTTTGTGTATCCTGATGTATCACCCTCGTCTACATCTACACCTAGTGCTACACCAGATGATATGATGCCTGCTCTAGCTCTTAGCCAGAAGGACAGACTTGTTAGAGTCATGATTGAGCCAGATGGATTATCATAAGTTTGTTTTGTTATCTATTTGTTAATTTATTTTTATTTATTTCTTATACTTTAATATATTATCCATGAACTAACATATTTATTATGTGTTTTATAGGTGGCATCCTGCAAAGGATGCTGCCCGGGCTTTAAAAAACTGTGTTAGAAGACTCTATACACAGGCTTATCACTCTTGGAGTGAGATTCCAAACAGTATACGCCAGACGATGTTTAATAACTTCAAGGTATATATTTTTTAGTTAAGTTTAGTATACTTTACTTTTTTTACTATCGATCTAATTTAATGTTATTCAATTTTTTTTAGACTATGTGTACTTGGGAGTCGATGTACAATTTGGTCATTGGGATCACATTTGAGAGAAAGGCATCCGCCAGACTGTCTAGCTGGCTAAAGAAAGTTCGGGATAATGGTGAACGTCCTGGTTGGATGTTGCCTCATGTTTTTGATGAATTGGGTCAGTATTGGAACACAAACAAATTTAAGGCAATATCAGATCAAGCCAAAAAGGCTAGAGGCAGTCTTAAAGGTGGCTCATTGCACACCGGAGGTGCAAAGATGGTGGAAACAATTGCATGAGAGATGATAAGTTCTAATTCAAACTTTTAAATAAATAATTAGTTGATTCATATATATCGTTATAAATTTTAGTTTTTATTTATAGAAAAAAGAATTGGGATGCACTCCCATTGAACCAGAGGTTTTCAAGAAGACTCATGTCAGGAATAAAGAAAATGAGTCGGATCCGGATGTGTGGGTGGAGGAAAGGACCGAATGAACTTTTGTAAGTTATTTAATATGAATAATATATATTAATAGTGAATATATTTATGATATGTATATATATTGATGTCAATTTTTATATTTAATATGCATAATGACTTTCATCAATATGTCGCTGAGAATCTAGATATTTCGGTCCAATTGACACCTGAATTGTCCACCCAAATTTGGAAAGAAAAAGTGGTAGGGGGGACACACAAGGGTAGATGCTATGGTCTAGGCTCTCGAAATGATGTTAGACGACTCCAGTCAGACTTAGAAGGTATTGGATCGTCACGTCAAGTCGAGGCACTTGACGGTGTTCAGATTGTTGCTATGTCGGATCAAATAGCTAAACTTACAGCGGCACTAGTAGAGTCAGAGCGGAGAAGAGTAGTTGAACAAGAAAGCATGAGTGAGACTGTTCAGCAAATCAAAGAACAAATAATGAACCTCGCTCGTCGACCTACTACTTCGGCTCTCGATGACACTGACGACGAGAGTGATGAGGATGATTATGTAGATCCCACTCCCTAGTTTAGATCTCTAGACATTTATGAACTTTTTGAAATTTTGAAATGAATTTTGAAAGACTTTATAAGTCTTTAATTTGTGATTTAGATACTTTTGAATGTTATTTTAAGTTTGTTGTTTTATGTTTTGTTTAGATTGTTTATAATTTTGTGTGTTTGATTGGGCTGAATAGTGTATAATTGAATTGAATTGCATTTGCAGGTGGGCAGCAGAAACTGCCAGTTTCTACTGTCAGAAAAATTGCAGAAAAAGCGACGGACAGCGTGGTTTAGTCCGTCGCTTTTCTGGGTTTTATTTTTTTTAAAAACCTAGAAAAGCGATGGACAACGTGGTTTTGTCCATCACTTTTCTGGGTTTTAAAAAAATTAAATTGCAGAAAAGCGATGGACAGCGTGATTGTCGCTTTTCTGGATTGTAATTTTTTTAAAAACCCAGAAAAGCGACGGACGGCTTGGTTTTATCGATCGCTTTTCTGGGTTATTAAAAAATTAAGACCCAGAAAAGCGACGGACAGGATCCTTTTGTCCATCGCTTTTCTAGGATTTCCAAAATTAAAATTTCCACAAAAGTGACGGACTGCATCGCCTTTTGGAAATTTTAAAAAAATGAAAATTAAATTTGAGCGACGCAGTCCGTCGCTCTTGGAAAAGCGTCGAGCCAAAAAGCGACGGAACTGATTGCGTCGCGTTTCTGTCGCTTTTTGCCGAATATCGACGCAGTCCGTCGCTTGTTCCCATCTCTTTTTGACAGTGTTTTAGTAGTGATTGCATGCTGCAGCCTTGGAATTTTCCAACCATTGTAAGTAATTTTATTATGTTATTGCATTCTTTTCTTTTGGCACTCTGAAATAAACAATTAGACCAGTATAATTTAGTAAAAATAGTTAATGGACAAGTTCTTTGGGTTCGATAATCTAGTTCTTTTAAGAGCCACTGTATTACTTGCGAGACCGCGTACACTTGTGTGTGCAATTGGAAGCAACAAGTTTTTGGCGCCGATGCCGGGGACTTAGAAATTAACTATTCTTCTAGGTTATACTTTTTCTTTTTATTTATTTATTTATTTTATTTTTTAAAATTTAGAGTCAAAACAAAGAGTATAAAATATCTTTTGGTATTCGTTCTTCTCCCTCTCCTATTTCTGAATTATTATTTGGGCGTCGAGTCACAAAAAGGGCTATGATGAGCCCTTGAAAGCTTTTTTTTCAACAATTTTTTTTCTTTCTTTGAATAATTTGGTACTCTTATTGATATGGATGATTGGGATAAATCGTGATTGGGTGATGAATGTCCTTTATGTCATATATGTGGTCATTAATATATTCATTAGAATGGTTGCCCTAAATCTTATTCCCTTCCCCCGAACCTCTATTATGATTCTTTTGTTATTTGTGATGTTGGTAGGGGCGATGAAGTGGAGAATGCAAAACAAGTTTCACTTATGGAATGTACAAACATGTTGGACAAGATTAATTCAAAAATCACCGAACAATTATTTGAATGCGTGAAAAAGCACAAAAAAATCATGAAACTACTGGATGAGCTTGACGTTATTCAATTAGAAATTATAGTCTAAACTAAATTAGAAGAGAGTGAAGCCCAACAAGGAGAAAGTTATGGAGAAACGGAGATAGTGAGTCAATCTTGACTACAAGAACAAACTCAACTTCTAAAGTTTCAAGAGTCTATCCATGATGGTCTAATATACATGACAACCCAACTGATTGAAGGAAGAGTTGAGCTCACACAAGAAATAGATCAATTTGGCTCAGATATTCATGACTTAGAAGTTGACTTGAACAAAAAGATTGAGGCATCTGAAGCCCAATTACCAATTATCGTGGATGATGACCAACTAGTGGAGCAAAAAGATGAATTTCACCCATTCAACTACACCTTATTCCTTAATATCGATTTTGAGAAAGAGTACAAAAGTGAGAATGTTGTAAAAAATGCTTCTTTGGAGTTGAGCCAACTTGAATCTCATTCAAAACACTTTTCTATAAAATTTGAACTAATGGATGAGTGTATTGATGAAGAACAAGGCCCCTACGTTCTAAAGTTTTTTAGTCCACGTAGACAAAACGACATTCCTCACTTAAGGGCCAAGAAGTGCAAGATGCGACATATATTACTTGGTTCCTTTATCTTTATACCACCTCCCCTTGAGAGGAGTAGAAAAATAGATGAAAAGTTAGGGGTAAAATTCATAAGTTCAAAGTGGAAAGAAAAGTGGTGAATTTATTTGTGTCGTGCCGTGACGTTTAATTATGCTCTTATTGGGAGGCAGGGGCGGACCTATAGAGGGTCAAGTGGGTTCATATGAATCCACTTCGTTGAAAAATAACACCGTATATATATATATATATATATATATTTGATCAGTGAATTGTTTTTGCTTTGCTAAAAACTTTTTCAAAAGTCAGTTTTTTAAATTTTATATGTATATTCTAACTTTTGACCCCACTAAAACAAGTGTGACCCTTGGCCGACTGGTAAAGAGGGTTCAATTTTCCCAGCCAGCCCAAGTTCGAATCCCTGTTGCCACATTTTAGTTTTATTTTTTATATCTTGAATCCACTTCGTGAAAATCCTGGGTCCACCACTGTTGGGAGGCAACCCAATTTATAGTGTAACTTCTTATTTTTTATTTTGTTAGTGTCATTTTTTTGTGTGGTTTTTATAGGTTTTGGAGAAGTCTGAGTATCCGAAATTTGGAGTTAAGGAGCACGTTTGAGCTTAAGTGTGGGGTGCGTACGACCCTTGATGAAAATAAAGAGAACATGCTACTAGCTAGGCCTAAAGGCCTCAGAGAGTTTTTCTAACCCTTGTTTTAAATTTTATTTGATGCTTTGGGGACATAACATCTTTTTAAGTGTGGGGTGGAAGAATAAAGTCATAGTTTTTATTGTTTTATTGAGTCTTTTATTTTTTTAGGATAGGTTCCTTTGCTTTTGTTTTCGGTTCTTTTCCTGAGGATAGTCCCTTTGAACCGAGTGTCTTTTATTTGTTAGGAATAAGTTTTGTTTTAATTTTTTATTTTATTTTTTTGAGAGAAAAGAAAAGACCATTTTGAGTGGTGTGATACTTGCTATTTAGGCGTAATTTTTTAGTAGTACTTTCTTGTGAATGCTTGATTTAAAAAAATCCAGACTCTTTGACATCTAAGCTCATGGTTGTGACTTTATATATAACTTATTTTATTTTGTAGTTTGTTATGATCATGTCTCTCTTAGATGTGGAATTGATCAATCTTTATTGATACTTGTGTCATGTGTGGTGAGAATTTGTTTATTCCATGTTTTGCATCCTAGTCTAGAACTTGCCCTGCATGTTATTGAAGCGAAATAAAAAGTGTTGTTTTATTTAGGAGATGATAATAGGCTTTCTTTGATTTGTCTGGTAATTTTAGCCTTTCAAATATTATATAACTAGTTAGCCTATTTGATCCTGTAGCCTTTTGTTGGTAGCCATATTTTGATCTTGGCTCTTTTGTTGAATCCCTAGTTTTTGCACCTTGCTTCCTTGAACACTATAGTATAGGCTTATTCTAATTATCAATTCTGAGAAAAACGGATGGTTGAGTGAAAAGGTAATCAATGATAGCTACAAAGTGCTTAAAAAGTCCTCTTTGAAAGAATGTGATGTGAAAAAAGAAGAAGAGATGAACAAAATAAGTTACCTTGATGATGGCCCTGGTCCTTCCAAGGACATCGTGCACCTTAACACATGTAAAATATGTAAGTTGAGGGTGACTATTATGAAGGAAAACTTAAAAACAAAAAAGTGATTGAAACATTCTTGAGATGATGAGAATTACTTGTGAAATAATTGTTGAAGAGAGGGTTGAAAATAAAGAGAAGAAAATAATGGGTGATGAAGTCTAAAATTGCAGAGTGTTTAAGGAAGTGTAAGTCACTATTATATAGTTTTCCTACCTGTCCCCTAGCCTACATTACAACCCGTTAAAGTCCTATTTGATTTTATTCAAGCATGCTTAATTAGTGGAGATGTCTATAATGGGCATGCCTATGGTTCTTTGTGCATACATGTGAATTTTATTTCTGAGTGTGAGTGTTGTTCTTTGATGCTAAGTCCTTAATTTATATTTAATCTTTTGAATTGAGTGTGTGGACTTTTTCTTTTTTTGAGGGCACTTATTTCATGATGGATATGTGATTTTATTAACTTTCTTTGATGAGAATTGGGGAACAAGCTTAAATTTGTTGAAATCAAAGTTCTTCATGATGGATATGTGATTTATTTGAGATGAGCCTTAATGATTGAGAAGCGTACTTGATGTTTTGAAATTGGTATATGACCTAATTGTTTGTATTAACCAAATTGATGACATTCGTAGTATGATTTATTTGAGATGAGCCTTAATGTTTACTCAAAGACGAGCAAAAGTTAAGTGTGGGGTGTTGATGTGAGACCAAAAATATATATTTTAATCACTATTTGCCTCACATTTAGTATTTATATTTGTCCTTTTTGAGCATGACTTTTATGGACTGTGCTAAATAGTGTATTTTATTTATAGGATTAAATTGGGATAAAGTTAAAAAAGTTTGGAGCTAAAACGAATTAAATATGAAAGGTTGAAGAAGGAAATAAGCAGTCAGGTTAATGGATTAAACTTTATAAAATAATATATATGTTGGTTGAAGTAGAATTGGAATTGGAATTGGAAAATTCCACATGGTAGTCACTGAAGTGCCGCAACAACATGTTGAAGGCGGTGGAGCACTGGTTCACGCTGAAAATAAAAAGGAATTCAACTCCTTTATGGTTTTAAATTCCTAATTTGTTTTGGACTTAATTATTTTATTTAGGGTTTTCTATATCTATAAATAGTCCATATAAATAATTATTTGGGGAGATCAATCATATGGCATTAAGTAGAAAGTCATCAATACTTTTTAGGGATCTTTTCTTCTTCTTTTTTTCTTAGAGATTAGTGGTTAAACGCCCTTGTTCTGGGGCTGTAGCTACGAATCGATTGTTGATTATTTAAAGGTTTTATGAATTAATTCTTGGTTGTCATTATAAGTTACTTATATATTCTTGTTTTAGTATTTTATGCTTGCACACCACAAGATAAATCTATTATCTAATCCTAAAATCGAGAGAGGAAGGGTTAGATAGACCAGAGAATATAGAGAGCTCGGTCGATCCATTTGATTGAAGTGATTAGTGTTCAGGAGTGATGCCCGGACGAACAACTTGTTTTGTTACGAAATAGGATGAAATATAAATACTCATTAGTTAGTCTATTTATCATCGCTCAACGATGTAGTTAGATAGCTAACTGGAGTAGGCGACGAGAGGTGTGTAGCCCGACTCATACAATTAACCCTATAAACCAATAACTTGACAACCAAAATTAGTTCTAAGCCGATAATATGATACATGAGATTCATTGCATGCTGCAGCCTTGGAATTTTCCAACCATTGTAAGTAATTTTATTCTGTTCTTGCATTCTTTTCTTTTGGCACTCTTAAATAAATAATTAGACCAGTATAATTTAGTAAAATAGTTAATTGACAAGTCCTTTGGGTTTGATAATCTGGTTCTTTTAAGAGCCACTATATTACTTGTGCGACTATGTACACTTACGTGTGCAATTGGGAGCAACAATATCCATATGTAGTCTTTCATATATTGCATTCCCTCTGTGGAGGAATCTGCAGCTTGCTCCCTTGATTTCTATCTATTATATACAAGTGGCTTGTCAGTTACGACCAAACTCAACATTCAGGTGCTCTGAACAAAATAGTTTACCTAGCTGATGAACAATGGACATAAGGAGCCAGCATTTATGCATATCAAGTCCGCCAATGAATCTTTCAGAAACAACCTCTCTACTTCCATGAGGTAGGGTTAAGGTCTGCGTTACACTCTACCCTCCCAGACCTCACTTGTGGAATTACATTAAGTATGTTATTGTTAATCCTGGCAATGAAATGAAGTGAAAAACATGTTCTACAACTCAGTGGCAAGAGAAACTGTAGGTAAGAAACAGGGGAAGTTTACAACAAATACAATGAATTAATTTATCAGTACTACTTATGGAGCCATACATTAGTTATTTAAAACTAGAGTGAAGTAGTTCACACACTAAATAATGCAACAACACAAAGACAATGACACTGCAACAACGAGTAGTGGTGACAGTGGACAACCTTCCTATGAGCATTACAAGAATAAATCACGAGGTCTGGTTCAGATTAAGAAAGGAAAATGAACAGAAACAGAAATATGTCATGACCTGTTAAACCTAAACTCGAGTCTAATGGGGCAAATAACTAATCAAAAAAATTTAAGAATAATGAAGTTCCTACGGTTTAGTAACACGTGTCAGTCTATGGACAGTTTAATAAATATGGTTGGGAGGGTAATGCACAAATTGGCAGCTCAATTAGAATGTACTGCTGCTTTCACTGGCAGAAATGGAGGGGGCTTCACTCTTTACAAGATGAGAACCCCTGATACTAATATCAAGACCCTGAAAACGACCGAGGGGATCTTGTTGCATTGCGTCTGCCAGAGCCTGCGCATTTCCCAAAAGTAGAGGGTGACGCGGATTAAACATGCTGCCCTGGAGGTGGTGAAACTGTGGCATCTGTATGTTCTGCGATTCGCTTGACCCTGGCTGCGGCTGATGAGGAAAGAATGCTGGTCGGTTATATTGAATTTGCTGCATTCCTGGATTGTATGCATCTGAGGAAGCTGATATCTGCCCTGTAGCTATTTTAAGTCTTTCAACTTCCTGTTTCAGTGCTTCGTTCAGAGCTGTAAATTTGGAACGGCACGAGAAAGATTTGCACAACATCAGAAGTTGCTCTATCACAGATGAAACTTTTATATTATCTCAGTGTAGAGGGGTAAGGTAAGTCGTTTAATATTAGATTTTTATTTGTTTCAGTCCATCCTCCAGGCAAGGAGTTTATAAGTAGCTGACAGTTTTGAGATGGAAGGGCAAAATGACTATTTATACCAAAAGACAATATTGCAACAGTGCAGCGGAAAGCAATAGCTAGCATACCATCACGTAATTGAGCTTGTTGTTCCATTGCTTGCAACCGGAGCTTAAGCTCTGTATTCTCATTAGTTAGCCCAGTTGTATCCCTCTGCCGAAGTTTACAGACCAAAAATTAACCAAAGTTGATGGAATAAGTTGTATGTTTCTGCAAGTATCTAGAGATTTTAGAACTTAGAACGTAAGTTCTAAAAAGGAACAAGTACCTGGAAAAGGGCCAGTTGTGTTGAAAGAGTGGTTGCTTCTGCTTGAAGGGTCTGAACTTTTCTCTCAAGTTCAGATATATAACGGGTCTTTCTCTCTTTAGAACGAGCAGCAGACTGCCGATTCGCCAAAATCCTGCGCAAAATTCTCAAAGTCAGAAAAATAGCAGATCTGAACTTAAGAATTTCTTCTCTGTTTCTTCCCTTATCAATACATGTAGACTTCAGCAAACTTACAAAGTGATACTATGCATTTCATCTCAATAGCATAAATTGTTCATGTAAGTTGATCATTAACTGATAAGTGCTATGGTATATGAATCTATATGTAGCATTTTGACTTAAATTTTGTCTTTGGATGCAAGTGAAACTCTTGTTTACACATACTCGTTGTGGAGTGCTGGAGATTCTTTTTGTGCTATAGGAGCATGAATTCCTCTTTGGAGTACACGTGCTTCTTAGACAAGATGCGGGTTAG
>JAJOOR010026080.1:0-10791 GCA_036250505.1 Solanum acaule | reverse complement strand
ACTTCCGCGCCTGAACACCTTTCCTGCAAAACATGATAAAAACACATAAAAACCAATATAAAAAGGCCCTAGACACACACAACTTGTAAGTGAAATGTATTAGAAATACCGTAAACTCACGGTATATCAGCAGGAGGCTTACTACCCCCTTGCGCCACACTACCTTGAGAATAGGCAGGCTTAGCTCTGGAATTCTGACCATTGTACTCACATTTGTTCCTAGGTGCAGGTGCATTAGCAGATGATGGAGTAGGTCCCTTCTGTTTCTGTTGGAAAGATGATCGGTTGGCATTACTCCTCTGCTACCCGTACTCATTTCCTGTCTTAGCCCTCTTGTTATTGAATTCCTCTCTATCCCTCAGTTTCTTTTCATCTACCTGCTGCACATGGACCATTAACCTCGAAATGTCCATGTCCCCAATAAGCATTGCTGCCCGGCCCTCTTTGCTTGATAGACAGCCCAACCCAGCAACAAACAAGCTCATTCTACTCCTCATGTCCGCAACCATTTCAGGGG
Source organism: Solanum acaule (assembly GCA_036250505.1). NCBI lineage: Eukaryota > Viridiplantae > Streptophyta > Magnoliopsida > Solanales > Solanaceae > Solanum > Solanum acaule. The sequence continues at coordinate 10,274 of JAJOOR010026080.1, read as the reverse complement.
CATAGCGAGACAATTGGGTGAACTTCAACCCATACTCATGCACACTCAAAGAATCTTGCTTAAGTGTGAGGAACTCACGTACCTTAGTCTCTTTTAGTTCTCGGGGAAAGAAATGCCCCAAGAAAGCCTCTTCAAAACATGCCCAACTCGCAGGTGGTGCATCCTCAGCTCTACCCCCTTTCCACTGATCAAACCAAGTCCTGGCAACATTTTTCATCTAATATGCAGTTAGCTCAACTCTCGCGGTATCAGCAACATGCATCACATCAAACACCTTTTTCAGTTCCTCAATAAAGTTCTCTGGATCCTCTACAGTGCTCGAACCAATGAAACTTGGAGGGTTCATCCTCAAGAACTCACGAATCCTTGAAGTGTAAGCCTCTTCTTGTCGAGCCCCTCTCTGCTGCCCAACTTGGTTAGTCACAACATGACTGAGCATCCTTATAGCCTCACGGAACTCAGCATTAGAAACTTCCCCCTTGCGGTTGCACTTCAGGTGCATTAAGTAACTCTTGTTCCTCAATATTTCTCCTAGCTGGACGACCTCTGATTGCTCTTCGTGGAGGTATGATTATCTGAAACACGCGCAAGCGTGAATTAGAGGGAAACTTTTTAGAGATCAAGCACGAAAAGAGTATGAAAGAAGTAAGATAGTTCCTAAATGTTGCAGCCTCCTAATTATAGATGTGGCGCACTTTACACCGATAACCAGGACTCTACAGAAACGGCTTCATAGACTCCCTAGGACTCTTGAACTCTGTTCTCTGATACCAAATTTGTCACGCCCCGAGCCTACACCCCGGACGTGGCTGGCACTTGAAGACCATTGCTGGCCCCAAGCGAACCCTTGGCCTGGCTTACTTAACTAGCGGAAGACAATATTCATATCTATAATGATCCAAGAACTTAACTGAACTGAATAATGAAATAACTGAGAATGTTTAAAGGTAAAACATTCAACTTGGCCAAAAATGGCAACCCAAGTCTTAACAATAAGAAACGATAATGAAAAGACTCAAAGGACTAATAGCTGACTGTTTATGAAGCCTCTAATAACAACTGAGATGGATGTTGGGACAGACCCCACAACATCCTAATGAACTAAACTAGAAAACAATTAAATGGATCCTCTGAAAAGCAAGGAGGCTCACCAACAGACTCTGAACTATGCATTGGATCAACGATGTGACGGAATGTCGATCCTAGTTACCTGTGTCTGCATCATAATACGATGCAGGCCAACTAGCATCAGTACATTGAATGTACGAGTATGCGAGTTGGAATGCTAAAACAACATAGGCTAGAAAGAATCTGAGAGAAACTGAAGAACTTACCTAGCTCAGCTCAACTCAACATGACTGAACTCATTTCAATATAAAACAGTTTAAATGCAAGTGCAATATAAAGAAAAGCTGTTTAAAAACATAATATCAACTCTGTATGTATGCAAAGATACAAATAACTCTGAGATGTATGTAAAAATACCAATAAACTGATGTATATAAAAATACAATACTTATGTGGGAGTTTCTCTAACTGACAACCATCACATAAGAGTTATTGTGATGATACAGTGATCTACCTCACGCTGCCAACACATCCTATACCCGGCCAAAGGTATATGACCTGAACTGCCTAATAGATCCACTAGTCTATTGAGAAAAGGATTCATCTAAAAAGTATTACCCTTTTCTACCCATGGTGGCTACATGGTTTTATGGTGACGTGAGTTATCTGAACTCATGCTCGTCCCCAATTCGATGCTCAATACTACTCCCAAAATATACTGACTCTTATATTTTAAAAACATACTTCTTCTGTGATTTAAGATTACTGCTAAAAAACATAGCTCAAAGGCAGTCTTGGAAATCTCAGTTTCCTTGCTTGCTTTATTTAGAAAGCTATTATTCTTTTTTGAAAACTAGCCCGAAGGCTCTTTGGAAATCTCAGTTTCCGTTCTTATTTAAATGTGTAAACATTTTTACTCTCTTTGGAAATACATAGTTCCCATATACTTTCGAAGAAATGAACTTCAAACTTTACTCTTTACTCTTTACTCTTTACTCAACTTGAACTTTAAGTCTTAAAACAAAGTTAAAACATTTGGAAAAGACTTTTGGAAAACTCTAAGAACTTGTCTTGACTTGACTCTTACTTCTCTTGACTTTGATTTTAACTTTCCTTGAATTGGATTATGGATTCAAGGTTCATGATCTCATGTTTATGGATAATTTCATGATGTTTGGATGTACCTTAGAGTGTTGGAATCAACTAGAAAACGTAGGTACATCACTAAGGAACATGTATTAAAAGGTGGGAAACGAATAGGGAGAACTGGTGTCCCTGGCGCTCTGTAGGCGCGGGGCGCCAACCCTCAAAGTTCAGAGAACTTTCTGTGGCGCGACACACCAGAGGCCAAAGTTCAGAGGAACTTTTGTGGCGCTCTGGCAGGCGTGGCGCCCCAAGCCTTTGCCTAGAAAATCCCCGATTTTTCTCCTTCGTTTTTCATCTCTAAACCCTCCAAACTTCCATGGTTCTTTCCCCAAACACTTAGGATCAATAGTACCCTCAACATACAACATATTTAACTCAAAAATTCACCCAGAAACATGAATCAAATCAACAAGAGACTTCAACAACACAACCATCAAGAACTCAACGAATTATCAACAATGTTCTTCAAGAACTCACTTTCTTTGCATTCAAACAACTTAAATTCGCTGAATTGAAACAAGATTGGTGTGTGGGTGAACTAACCCAACACTATGTGATCTCACATACCTTGTAGGGATCACCCCCGACGAAATCCACAAGCAAAGCTCCAAGAAATCGACGAATCTTGAACGTGCGTCTTCTTTCTTCTCTTCTTTTCTCCTCTCAAAACCCTAACCTTTTCTCTAAAAGCGTAAACTGACTAAGATCGGTTTAGATCCCTAAGTAATTACCAAAAAAGAATTAAAATAAAAGGGTAAGGAAAAGACCAAACTACTTTCAAAATCCGGATTGGACATTTCCTTAATCCAACAGCCCAACTTCCAAAGGGCATATCTTACTCATACAAACTCGGAATCGCGCAAACTTGGCGGCGTTGGAAAGATCATTCCAAGAGCTTTCCAACCATATCTGGAATTCATCTAACTCATCCTGAGCTAGGAGTTATGATCGTTTGAAGTTGACCAAAACTCAACTTTAACTTTTCCTAAAATTTCCAGATTTCCTTATACTTTCCAAAAATGATTATTTCAAGTTCTTAGCTTCTTTCTAGCTATTTCAAATTGCGAGATGTTACAATAGTATGAAAAGATGCTTATTGTGCCTTATCAGATAAGTCACAATCCTTCAAAAAAGTTACAACTTTTCGGAAATGTCATAACTCATCGAAAAAGTCACTACCCATCAGTATTAAAAGGTGTCATCTTTTAGTATGATATAAAACAAATAAATAAATATAATATAAAAATACAACATATTTACTAAAATGGGTGTTTTAAGTTGGGGGTATAATAGTAATTTAACATTTAAGTTAGGGAGTTCATACTTTTAAAGTAGTATATATATATATATAATTTGGTAAGAATTTTTGGAAATAAAGAAAGGAGATGCATCATATTTTTTTTTAAAAAAAAAAATTGTTTATCAGTGTGTGCGTGTTTATATGACATAAAAAATATTTTATTTTGTCATGTCAATTTTACTTTAATAATAAATGTAGTTGGGTGATTGTTAAAGGTAAAAGGTTTTAGTGATTTTATTGATACAAAATAAAATTTAATGAATTTGCTAGATAAATTCTCATAGTTGAATGATCTTTTGTTTAAGAAGGTGAATTAACAGTTATTTTAATAAGTATATTACAGTTACAAACTATAGCTTAGTTACTTTAATTTTCATTTGCAAGAAAAGATTATAGAGAGACAATTTGTTAGACGGGAAACAGGTAATCATCTTAAATTAGTATCACAACAACTTAAATTATATTCATTTTTTTGGCAATTATCAAATTCGGAGAAGGGTCAGATATATATAGTTATGTTGTATTGGAAATAGTTTAAATATACCTCCTTTTTGCTTTTGTTAACGAAGCAGCTCAAAGAAAACAGATTCTCTTCTGTTCTGAATCTCCATTTGCTGCACTTGGATCCTTAATCCAATAACAAACAATTAAACTAACAGGCATGTTTATCTAATTAAACAACTGAGTGTAAGTGTCCTGCACTATTTAATAGTGTATTTTAAAGATATATAAGTGTCCACGTGGACATTATAAATATTGCATCATTATAAATAGTAACTTGTCCACGTGGACACATATATATCTTTAAAATACACTATTAAATAGTGCAGTCCGACCCAAAGTTTGGGATTGTTACAGCAATTTCGGTCAAAGTTCGAATACACTTCAAACATTTTCCTTTTTTCTTTAATAATAAGTTTTTCAAGGATCTATAGAGCTTTTACAAGTTGAGATATTATCTCATCATTTTTCAAAAGCATATACTCAAATGAATGGGAAAGGAAGCACCAAGTCAACAAGTAGTGATATTGACTAATAGAATGCTGAATGCCTTGTTATTTGGTTCTGTGGAAAGAAAAGTCTTGGTAGTGGCAATGAAAGTCATGACATATGCTGTTTACTTTGAATAGTCGAGTTCACAAACTGATCAATTATTGTAAATCCACACACATGATCTTGAATAAATCAGTCACTTTAATCTGTTTCAATTAACTTTTGTGTTACTGTGAATTCCAACATATGGCTGAAGCTTTCCTTCAAGTTCTGCTAGGCAATATCACTTCTTTCATCCAAGGGGAACTTGTATTGCTTTTCGGTTTTGAAAACGACTTCAAAAGGCTTTCAAGCACATTTTCTACGATCCAACTAGTGCTTGAAGATGCTTCAGAGAAGCAACTGAAGGACAAGGCGATAGAGAATTGGTTGCAGAAACTCAATTTTGCTGCATATGAAGTCGATGACATCTTGGATGAATGTAAAAATGAGGCAGCAAGATTCAATCAGTCCTTATTAGGGTGTATTCATCCAAAGATCATCATTTTTCGCTACAAGCTCGGAAAAAGAATGAAAAGAATGATGGAGAAACTAGATGCAATTGCTGACGAAAGAAGGAAGTTTCATTTGCGTGAAAAGATTGTCGAGAAACAAGCTGCTAAACGTGAAACAGGTGCTCATCTTAAACAGTGTTTAGCCAAGTACTTACTAATAGCTTAGTTTATATCCAACTTTTTGTAGTTACCAGATTCTATACATGTTTGTTCCATGTCAGCCCTTCCTTTGTCTTTTTGTTTTGCAAAAATCTTCTATTATTCCTTCTGACTCCTTTTAGTGAGCTTGAATTTAATAAAATTTGTGTTTGCATTGCTTGTGAACAGGTTTTGTTTTAGCAGAGCCAAAAGCTTATGGAAGGGACAAAGAGAAGGATGAGATGGTGAAAATCTTGATAAACAGTGTTAGCAATGCCCAAGAACTATTAGTGCTCCCAATACTTGGTATGGGGGGACTAGGAAAGACGACACTTGCCCAAATGATCTTCAATGATCAGAGCGTGACCGCACATTTCAATCTAAAGATATGGGTTTGCGTCTCAGACGATTTTGATGAGAAGAGGTTGATAAAGGCAATTGTAGAATCTATTGAAAGAAGGCCACTTGGTGAAATGGACTTGGCTCCCCTCCAGAAGAAGCTTCAGGAGTTGTTGAATGGAAAAAGATACTTTCTCGTTTTAGATGATGTTTGGAATGAAGATCAAGAAAAGTGGGCCAAGATAAAAGCAGTCTTAAATGTTGGAGCACAAGGTTCTTCTATTCTAGCCACTACTCGTCTTGAAAGGGTTGGATCAATTATGGGAACTTGGCAACCATATCAGTTATCAATTTTGTCACCAGAAGATTGTTGGTTGTTGTTCAAGCAACGTGCATTTGGCCACCAAACGGAAACAAATCCTGACCTTGAGAGGATTGGAAAAGAGATTGTGAAGAAATGTGGGGGTGTGCCTCTAGCAGCCAAGACTCTTGGAGGTCTTTTACGCTTCAAGAGGGAAGAAAGTGAATGGGAACATGTGAAAGATAGTGAGATTTGGAATTTACCTCAAGATGAAAATTCTGTTTTGCCTTCCCTGAGGCTGAGTTATCATCACCTTCCACTTGATTTGAGACAATGTTTTGCATATTGTGCGGTATTCCCAAAGGACACCAAAATAGAAAAGGAATATCTCATCACTCTCTGGATGGCACATGGTTTTCTTTTATCAAAAGGAAATTTAGAGTTAGAGGATGTGGGTAATGAAGTATGGAAAGAATTATACTTGAGGTCTTTCTTCCAAGAGGTCTAAGAATATAAATTTGGTAATACTTATTTCAAGATGCATGATCTCATCCACGATTTGGCGACATCTATGTTCTCAACAAACACAAGGAGCAGCAAAATTCGTCAAATAAGAGTAGCACAGAAAAATACAATGTCCATCGGTTTTGCTGAAGTGGTGCCTTCTTATTCTCCTTTAATCTTGAAAAGGTTTGTCTCACTAAGGGTTCTTGATATGAAATTTTCAAAGTTTGATCAGTTATCATCTTCCATTGGAGATCTAATACATTTAAGGTTGTTGAACTTGCATGGCAGTAGCATTCATAGCCTTCCAAAGAGGTTATGCAAGCTTCAAAATCTGCAGACACTTGATATATCATGTTGTTTCTCACTTTCTTATATTCCAAAACAAACAAGTAAACTAAGCAGTCTTAGAAATCTTGTGTTCAAGGGTTGTCAAATAACTTCTATGCCACCAAGAATAGGATCATTGACATGCCTTAAGACTCTAGATTACTTTATTGTGGGCGAGAGGAAAGGTTATCAACTTGGTGAACTACGGAATCTAAACCTACATGGTTCACTTTCAATCACACATCTTGAGAGAGTGAAGAGTGATACGGATGCAAAAGAAGCTAATTTATCTACCAAAAAAAAATTGTACAATTTATGCATGAGTTGGGATATTAGGCCATATGGATATGAATCAGAAAACAATTTGGATGAAAAAGTTCTTGAAGCCCTCAGACCACATTCCAACCTAAAATCACTAAAGCTCATTGGCTTCAGAGGTTTTCATTTTCCAAATTGGATGAACGCTTCGGTTTTGAAAAATGTCGTCTCTATTGAAATTGAATGTGAAAACTGCTGGCGTTTACCACCGTTTGGAGAGCTGCCTTGTCTAGAAAGTCTAAAGTTATACAATGGATCTGCGGAGGTGGAGTATATTGAAGAGGACAATGGTCATTCCATATCAAAGTTCCCATACTTGAAACGACTCGCTATAGAAAGGTTTCCAAATCTGAAAGGACTGCTGAGAAGTGAAGGAAAAGAGAAATTCTCCATGCTTGAAGAAATGGAAATTTGGCATTGCCCTATGTTTGTTTTTCCAGCATTCTCTTCTGTCAAGAAATTGGATGTTTGGGGGGAAATGGATGCATCAAGTATTAGCTCCATATCTAAGCTTACCACTCTTACGTCCCTCTCTATTGACCATAACTTCGAAGCAACTATTCTCCCAGAAGAGATGTTCAAACGCCTTGTAAATCTTGAGTCCTTGAGCATTATATACTTCAAAAAACTCAGAGAGTTGCCAAGCAGCCTGGCTAGCCTCAATGCTTTGAAGTGTCTGAAAATTTATTATTGTTACGCACTAGAGAGTCTCCCCGAACACGGGATGGAAGGGTTAACTTCACTCACCGACTTATATGTTCAAAACTGTGAGATGCTAAAATGTTTACCTGAGGGATTGCAGCACCTAACATCCCTCACTAGTTTACAAATTTATGGCTGTCCAGCATTGACAAAGCGGTGTGAGAAGGGGATAGGAGAGGACTGGCACAAAATTGCTCACATTCCTAATGTAGATATTTGTTAGTCTTGATCTGCTATTCTTTCTGAAATTCTTCTTTTGTTAGACATTGTTCTTTATTATTAACTTAGATAATTGTATCCATTTTGTTCTATTTAACAATAGATGATCTTCAAAAATTTTCAGATTTATCAAAGTAACCTGCATTTTGTCCACTTGAACAAACGACTCCTAATTTTTAATTAAAGAAATATGACACACATTTATGCAATTGAGACCTGAAGGAAGGAACAGAAAAAGGCACCCAATGCATATAAAGTGTCTGTTAATACTTTGTTGTATCATCTATGATGCAGCTATCATTCATTATTGCCTTATGCTTGTTTTTCTGACCCTTGCTTGTATCAAGAAATTGGAAGTATTGAGCTCCATATTTAATCTTAACATTCTCACCTGTCTCGGTATTAGTCATAACGTCGAACAGACTTCACTCACCGAAGAGATATTCAAACATTCATGGATATTTCAGGTAATACTTCTATACATTACTTTTATACTTCCAAAGCGTTGGCCATGAAATTTTTTCACTTTTTTCAAGAAGTTGAATTCAAGAATTTTTGATAATTCAAATTACTCACAAAATAACTTCAATTTTTATTTATGATCAAGCACGTACAACTCCAATTTTCAAAGATCTTTTTCACTTTAAATTACCACCACGTATAACTCCATTCAATAAGTTGATAATAAAGAAGTGCTTTTTCAGAAACTTTCTATGGACAGAGCTGAAAGACTATGTACCCCACAATGAAAGAGATGCCCTTGGATTATAAAACAAAATAATTGAGAGATATGGCGGCTCCATGGTGGAATAATTGAGTTTATAATTATTAAGCTTTGTGCTCGCTCTTACTATTAGCTGTCCATATTTCATTCCAACATCTTACTTTATAGATTTATTGCTAAGTCACAACAATTCCAGCAATCTAGATTATAGTGAATTCAACAAATATGGCTGAAGCTTTCCTTCAAATTCTGTTAGACAATTTGACTTCTTTCATACAAGGGGAACTTGGATTGTTTTTTTGGTTTTAAGGACGAGTTTGAAAATCTTAAAAGCACGTTTACTACGATCCAAGCTGTGCTAGAAGATGCACAGGAGAAACCACTCAAGGACAAGCAGCTAGAAAATTGGTTATAGAAACTCAATGTTGCTGCATATGAAGTTGATGACATTAAAGTACCAAGTTCAGCAAAAGTACGATAATGGAAAATGATCAGAAACTACAAAAATGGAATAGAAACTTATTAGGCTGGAAGTGTGACAATATCATCCTCTAATAAAGCTTTTAGTGTTGCTGCATATGAAGTTGATGACATCTTGGATGAATGTAAAACCAAGGCAGTAAGACTCAACCAAACTAAATATGGATGTTATCATCCAAAGGTTATCACTTTCCGTCACAAGGTCGGGAAAAGGATGAAAGAGATGATGAAGAAAGTAGATACAATTGCTGCAGAACGAAGTAAGTTTCATTTGGAGAAAAGGACTATAGAGAGAGAAGCTGCTAGACGAGAAACAGGTGCTCATCTTACATATATTTTATACAATTTAATTAGTGTATATTCATTTTTTTGGCAATTATCAAATTCATGTGTGTTTTTGGGCTGAGGGAAAGTTCCAAAGATTTTTTTTCTAATCTAATGTTTGTCTAAAGTCTAAACAGAGGTGGATCCAGATTCAGATTCGTAATTCTACCACTTCCATGGTGTAAGCCAAAAGATATGGGCTTAGATAAATCCATAACTTACTCATAGGATAGCCCCTAAGTCCAATTAAAAAAAAGCCTGAGTTGTTTTAGACTGTACTTAACTTGTTTGTCAATTTTTCAAAGCATTTTTCTCTTTGAAAATAAATATAGAAAAAATGGAGAACACTTCAAAAATATATTTTCTCAATCATGTTCTTCAACTCCCCCATTCTCATGTCTGCTGCTCCTCAATATTTTCTGTTTTTTGCTGACTCCTACCAAGCGTGAGTGTAACAATATTCTCGTATGGACATTACTTGGAACAGGTTTTGTTTCAACTGAACAAAAAGTTTATGGAAGGGACAAAGAGGAAGATGAGATAGTGAAAATTCTGATAAACAACATTAGTGATGCCCAAGAACTTTCAGTCCTCCCTATACTTGGTATGGGGAGACTGTTAGAAAATGAGATATTTCTAGATGTCTTTTTTGTTTAATTGTTATTTTCTTAAATATTATGTTAAGTATGTAAAGGAAAGGTAGTCCTTGTTTTATGGAATATGTTTTGTAAGAAAATCAATAGTGGTTGGATATGTATGGTCCTCTACTAACTTTGGAAAAGCTTATGTAGATATATGTGTGTATGCTTTCAAAAGCTGAATATGAATGAAAGT
>JAJOOR010026078.1:0-10435 GCA_036250505.1 Solanum acaule | reverse complement strand
ACGTTTAATAAAGACTCTTGAAAACTTTAAGAAACTTTGCTTTGACTTGCTTCTTAACTTCTAGACTTGACTCTTAACTTCTTTGACTTTGATCTTAATTTTCCTTGAATTGGATTATGGATTCAAGGTTCATGATCTCATGTTTATGGATGATTTCATGATGTTTAGATGTACCTTAGAGGGTTGGAATCAACTAGAAAATGTAGGTACATCGCTTAGAAACTAGTACGAAAAGGTGGGGAACGAATGGGGAGAACTGGCGTCCTTGGCGCTCTAAGAGGCGCGGGGCGCCAGCCCTCAATCTTCAGAGGACTCTGGCTGGTGCTCTAGCTGGCGCGACGCGCCTGAGGCCATAGTTTAGAGGAACTTTTGTGGCGCTCAGGCAGGCGCGACTCCCCAACCCTTGCCCAGAAAATCCCCGATTTTCTTCTTCGGTTTTCATCTCTAAACCCTCCAATCTTCCCTAGTTCTTTCCCCAAACACTTAGGATCAATTGTACCCTCAATACACCACCAATCTAACTCGAAAAACAGCCCGGAAACATGAATCAAATCAACCCCCAAGCATTAACAATTCAACCAACAAGAATTCTACAATGTTCTTTAGGAACTTCACTTTCTTAACATTCAAACAACTCCAAAATTGCTGAATTGAAACCAGTTAGTGTGTGGGTGAACTAAACCAACACGAAAGAAATCTCACATACCTTAATAGAGATCACCCCGACGAATTCCACTCCAAACGCTTGACGTTCTTGGCGAAATTTTAGCTTTTCTCCCTTTCTTTCTTCCTTTCTCTTTTGTCCAAGCCCTAAGCATTCTTTAATTCTCCAAAACTGATTTAGGTTCTGTTTTTACCCTAATAAACCCCTAAAAACAAATTAGGAAATAAATTAGAGAAAAGACAACTTTGCCATTCCCTAAATCCGGATTGGGACTTTCCTCAATCCAACAACCCAACTTCCGGAAGGCATAACTCACTCATACAATGTCAAAATCGCGCAAACTCGGCGGCGTTGGAAAGATCTCTCCAAGGGATTTCCAACCATATCAAGAGCTGCTCCGAAATCCTCCTGAGTTAGGAGTTATGGCCATTTGAAAATGGACTAAACTCAATTTCTTAACCTAGACAAAATTTCCAGATTTCCTTATTCTTTCCAAAAATCAATATTTTCATATTTTAAACTCTTGATAGTCGTTTCTAGGTGCGAGATGTTACAATATCTCCCCCATGGGAACATTCGTCCTCGAATGAGCTTTATTTCACTAAGCAAAGTGTAGCAACATCAAGTTCAACACTCAACAAGCAAAAGCAAGTAACAACATGCATACTCATAATTTAGCTAGTACTAAGAAGAGGATTTGTACCTTGATCTAAATTTATTCTGGATTCAAAGAGATGTGGATATCTCTTCTTCATATCCTCTTCAGCTTGCCAAGTAGCTTCTTCAACAAATTGGTTCCTCCAAAGGACTTTGACTGATGCAACTTCTTTTGTTCTCAACTTGCGAACTTGGCGATCTAAAATCTGAACTGGAATCTCCTCATAAGATAAATTATCCTTAGTCTCAACATTTTCAGTTTGCACTATCAATGAAGGATCTTCCATGCACTTCTTTAACATAGAGATGTGAAATACCGGATGCACCGCTGCTAACTCTTGTGGTAGCTCCAACTCATAACAAATCCTCTTGACTATGCGATAAGGTCCAATATACCGGGGACTAAGTTTCCCTTTCTTACCAAACCTCATCACACCCTTCATGGGTGAAACCTTCAAATACACCCAATCATCTACTTCGAACTCTAGTGGCCTTCTCCTAACATCTGTGTAGGATTTTTGACGACTCTGCACCGATTTCAACCTCTCTTGAATCACCTTCACCTTCTCCATGACTTGGTGAACTAAATCTGGTCCTATCAACCCTGCTTCCCCAACTTCAAACCATCCAATAAGAGATCTGCATCTTCTCCTATAAAGAGCTTCATATGGAGCCATCTGGATGCTAGAATGATAACTGTTGTTGTAAGAGAATTCAATGAGAGGTAGGTGATCATCCCAATTACCTTTGAAATCAGTCACACAAGCCCTCAACATATCTTCTAATGTCTGAATAGTACGCTCTGCTTGTCCATCTGTCTGAGGATGAAAGGCAGTACTCAAGTTCACCTTTGACCCCAAACCTTTTTGAAAAGATTTCCAGAGTTGTGCAGTAAATTGTGAAACTCTATCTGAGATAATGGAGACTGGAACTCCATGAAGTCTTACCACCTCCTGAATATACAACTTAGCATAATCTTCTGCGGAATTGGTAGTCTTCATTGGCAAAAAGTGGGTTGATTTTGTCATTCTGTTGACAATCACCTAAATAGAATCCTGTTGCCTGCGAGACCTTGGTAACCCTATGATGAAGTCCATATTAAGCATCTCCCACTTCCATTTTGGAAGTTCTATATTTTGAGCCAAACCACCAGGTTTTTGATGCTCTACTTTCACTTGTTGGCAATTTGGACACTTAGCAACAAATTCAACAATGTCCTTCTTCATACCATTCCACCAATATACTTCTCTCAAATCATGGTACATTTTGGTGGAACCCGGATAGATGGAGTATCTGGAGCTATGAGCTTCCTCCATGATTCTCTCTTGGAGTTCATCCACCATTGGTACACACAATCTACCTTGGTATTTCAACACACCATCTCCCCCTTGTTCAAAAGCTAATACTCTTTGATTTTGAACATTTGCCTTCAAGTCAAGCAAAATGAGGTCTTGGTCTTACTTTTCCTTCACTTCTGACATTAGTGATGATTCTGCCCCGTTCGTTACCACTATTCCTCCTTTTGTGGAATCCATAAGTCTGACTCCCAAGCGTGCAAGTCTGTGCACATATTTGGCTAACTCCCTCTTTTCTTTCTCAACATGGGTGGTACTACCCATAGATAACCTGCTTAAAGCATCAGCAACCACATTAGCCTTACCTGGGTGGTAAAGAATATTTATGTCATAATCCTTGAGTAATTCTAACCACCTCATCTGCCTGAGATTGAGCTCTTTCTGAGTAAACACATATTGTAAGCTCTTGTGATCAGTAAATACATCAACATGAACACCATACAAATAGTGACACCATATCTTCAAAGCAAATACTACAGTAGCCAAGTCTAAGTCATGAGTTGGGTAGTTCTTCCCATGAACTTTCAACTGTCTGGAAGCATAAGCTATGACTTTGCCATTCTGCATTAATACACAACCCAAACCAACTCTAGATGCATCACAATACACCACAAAACCTTGAGTACCCTCTGGTAAGGTCAAAACTGGGGCACTAGTCAACCTCTTCTTCAATTCCTGAAAACTTTTCTCACAAGCTTCAGACTATTGAAACTTCACTATTTTCTTCGTCAACTTCGTCAACTTCGTCAACTTCATCAACTTCGTCAACTTCGTCAACTTCGTCAAAGGAGATGAAATGGACGAGAAACCCTCAACAAATCTCCTATAATATCCAGCCAAACCCAAGAAACTCCTAATATCAATTGGAGATGTGGGTCTAGGCCAATCCTGCACTGCCTCAATTTTTTGAGTATCAACTCTAATTCCTTCTCCTGACACAATATGGCCTAAGAATGCCACAGACTCAAGCCAAAATTCACACTTAGAGAACTTGGCATACAACTCCTTATCCTTCAAGGTCTGAAGAACTATTCTGAGATGACTAGCATGATCTTCTTCATTCCTTGAATAGATTAGTATGTCATCAATGAAGACGATGACAAACATATCTAAATAAGGTTTGAAGACTTTGTTCATAAGATCCATTAACGCTGCTGGTGCATTGGTCAAACCAAAGGACATGACCAAGAATTCATAATGACCATATCTAGTCCTGAATGCTGTCTTTGGAATGTTACATTCCCTAACTTTCAACTGATGGTAGCCTGATCTGAGATCAATTTTCGAAAAATAGGTAGCACCCTGAAGTTGATCAAATAAATCTTCTATCCTTGGAAGAGGATACTTATTCTTGATGGTAACTTTATTTAATTGACGGTAATCTATACACATCCTAAGTGAACCATCATTCTTTCTCACAAACAAGATCGGAGCGCCCCAAGGTGAGATACTTGGTCGAATGAAACCCTTATCTAATAGATCTTTCAACTGCTCTTTCAACTCCTTCAACTCTGCTGGTGCCATTATGTATGGCAGAATAGAGATAGGACGAGTATCTGGAATGATGTCTATGCCGAAGTCTATTCCTCTCTTAGGAGGGACTCTGGGTAGATCATCAGGGAAGACTTCTGGAAACTCTTTTACTATAGGGACTGACTGAATGGGAGACACCTCAGCACTTGAGTCATTAACTCGGACTAAGTGATAGATACAACCCTTTGAAACTAACTTTCTTGCCTTAAGGTACAAAATGAAATGATCCTTAGGCACTGCTGAACTACTACTCCACTTTATAACTGGCTCATTAGGAATTTGAAACTTGACAACTCGAGTTCTACAGTCTATTGATGCATAACAGGCATGAAACCAGTCCATACCTAGAATGACATCGAAATCCACCATGTCTAACTCAACTAGATCAGCCATGGTGTCTTTGTGAATGATGGAAACAGGACAATCACGATAGACTCTTTCTGCTAGAATAGACTCCCCAACAGGTGTGGAAACACAGAAGGGTTCACAAAGTTTCTCAGGAGGAATCTCAAACTTATTTGCAACATAAGGGGTTACAAAAGAGAAACTTGCTCCTGGGTCTAGCAAGGCATAAATATCAAAAGTAACTGGTGATTGCATAGAGGCGGTTTGCTCCTCCACCAGTACCAGAACTAGCTCCTCTAGGTGCAGCCTTGTCTAGTGGTGCAACTAATGAAGATTGGGCTCTATTGCCCGGGTTTCCACTACCTTGCCTGATCTTAGGGCACTCCTTCATGAAGTGACCCTCTTGTCCACACTTAAAACAACCTGTCTGGCCATCACGACATTTACCTGGGTGGGTTCTACCACACCTAGCACAGGCAGGAGTCAAACTACCTCCTTGTGCCACACTACCTTGGGACTGTGCTGGTCTAGCCCTGAAGTTCTGCGAATTCTGGCCATTATAGTCACCTCTGTTCTTTGGTGCAGGTGCACTAGCAGATGATGGTGCTGGCCCCTTTTGCTTCTGAAAGGACGAATGATTCACACTGCACTTCTGCTGCCCAGACTCGTTCCTAATCTTAGCTTTCTTGCTTCTATACTCTTCTCTGTCCCTCAACTTCTCCTCTTCAACCTGCTGCACATAAACCATCAGCCTTGAGATGTCCATGTCACCTATCAGTATTGCAACACTACTCTCTTTGCTTGATGAACGACCCAAGCCAATAACAAACAAATTCATCCTGCTCTTCATGTCTTTAACCATTTCAGGAGCATAGCGGGACAATTGGGTGAACTTCAACCCATACTCATGCACACTCAAGGAATCCTGTTTCAGTGTAAGAAATTCTCATACCTTAGCCTCCTTCAGTTCTCGGGGAAAGAAACGCCCCAAGAAGGCTTCCTCGAAACAAGCCCAACGAGCAGGTGGTGCATTCTCAGGTCTACCCCCTTCCATTGGTCAAACCACATTCTAGCAACATCCTTCAGTTGATATGCAGCTAGTTCAACCCTTCCAGTGTTAGCAACATACATCACTTCAAAAACCTTCTTCAGTTCCTCAATAAAATTTTCTGGATCCTCAGTGGTGACCGAACCAGTGAAACTTGGAGGATTCATTCTCAAGAATTCGCGAATCCTCGAAGTGTCAGCCTTATCTTGCGTTGGTCGTCTTAGCTACCCAACCTGGTTAGTCACAACTTGGCTCAGCATCCGGATAGCCTCACGAAATTCAGCATTAGTGACTTCACCTTGAGATTGCACATTTGGAGCATTAGGTACCCCTTGTTCTTGTGGTTCAATATTTCTCCTAGCTAGAAGACCTCGTTCTGCTATTCGTGGAGGCATGGTTATCTGAAACATGCACAAGCACGAATTAGAGGGAAACTTTTAGAGATAAAATCTAACGCACGAGATGGATATGAAGGAAGTGAAGAATTTCCTAAATGTTTCAGCCTCCTAATTATAGATGTGGCGCACTTCACAACGATAACTAGGACCCTACAGAAACGGCTTCATAGACTCCCTAGGACTCTTGAACTCTGTACTTTGATACCAAGTTTGTCACCCCCCGAGCCTACACCCTAGACGTGGCCGGCACTCAAAGACCATTGCTGGCCTCAAGCGGACCCTTGGCCTAGCTTACATAACTCAGCGGAAGACTTAACTCAACAGAATAAACTCAATGCAATAGTTTAAATGATAATATCTTAGCCAAAATGGCAACTTATGTCTAAAAAAAAAGTATCTGCAAATACATAGATGAGAGACTCAATACTAACTGTCTGACTGTCTATGAATCCTCTATAATACTGAGATGGATGTTGGAGCAGACCCCACAACATCCTAATAAAGAAAAACTAGGAAAGCGAAATAAAAGAGTCTTACGGAATGCAATAAAGCTCACCACTGACTCTGGAGTGCTCAACTGGATCAACGGCGCGCTAGATACTGATGCTGCTTACCTGTGTCTGCATCATAATAAGAGGCAGGCCAACTGGCATCAGTACATTTAATGTACGAGTATGTGAGTTGGAATGCTAAACAACAACTTAAGCTTGAAAAGAGTACAAAAGAACACTTACCTTGGCTCTGTTTAACTCATGAATAACTGAACTCAATATAAAGCAATAAGACACATGCAATATATGTATATATAGCTTGTAAAACAGTGTAAACAACTTAGTTCGTTAAAGATAAAGCAATACCAAACTCAACTTTACTTGTATATAAAAGTAATATAACTTTTGTGGGAGATTCTTTAACCGACAACCACCGCTATGAGCCCTAGTGATGATACAACGTTTTACCTCACGTTGCCCAAGGACCATCCTATACCTTGCCTTGATATAGGACCTTACTTAACTTAGTGGATCTACTAGCTTAACTTACGTGATCATCTAAAAAGTATGACCTTTTAGATCCTATGTTGGCCACATGGTTCTTATAGAGATTTGAATTAATATGAACTCGCATCCCCGACTCGGTGCTCAATACTACTCCCAAAAAATACTTTAGCTCATATGTGTTTTATACACCTCTTTCTTTAGTTTGAGATAATTGCTCAAAGCTTAGCCCAAAGGCTCTTTCGGAATCGATGTGCCCTTTTCTTTGCTCAAATGTGAAAACATTTATAAACTTCTTTGGGAATACATAGTTCCCTAATAACTTTTGAGAAATGAACTCAACTCTTACTCTTTACTTTACTTGAAACTTGAGCCTTAAAACGAAGTTGAAACGTTTAATAAAGACTCTTGAAAACTTTAAGAAACTTTGCTTTGACTTGCTTCTTAACTTCTTTGACTTTGATCCTAACTTTCCTTGAATTGAATTATGGATTCAAGATTCATGATCTCATGTTTATGGATGATTTCATGATGTTTAGATGTACCTTAGAGGGTTGGAATCAACTAGAAAATGTAGGTACATCGCTTAGAAACTAGTAGGAAAAGGTGGGGAACGAATGGGGAGAACTGGCGTCCCTGGCGCTCTGAGAGGCGCGGGGCGCCAGCCCTCAAACTTCAGAGGACTCTTGCTGGCGTTCTGGCTGGCGTGACGCGCCAGAGGCCAAAGTTCAGAGGAATTTTTGTGGTGCTCTGGCAGGCACGATGCCCCAAGCCCTTGCCCAGAAAATCCCTGATTTTCTTCTTCGTTTTTCATCTCTAAACCCTCCAATCTTCCCTAGTTCTTTCCCCAAATACTTAGGATCAATTGTACCCTCAATACATCATCAATCTAACTCAAAAAACAGCCTGGAAACATGAATCAAATCAACCCCAAAGCATTAATAATTCAACCAACAAGAATTCTACAATGTTCTTCAGGAACTTCACTTTCTTAACATTCGAACAACTCCAAATTTGCTGAATTGAAACCAGTTAGTGTGTGGGTGAACTAACCCAACACGAAAGAAATCTCACATACCATAATAGGGATCACCCCCGACGAATTTCACTCCAGACGCTTGACGTTCTTGGCGAAATTTTAGCTTTTCTCCCTTTCTTTCTTCCTTTCTCTTTTCTCCAAGCCCTAAGCGTTCTTTAATTCTACAAAACTGATTCAGGTTATGTTATTACCCTAATAAACCCCTAAAACCTAATTAGGAAATAAATTAGAGAAAAGACTACTTTGCCGTTCCCTAAATCTTGATTGGGACTTTCCTCAATCCAACAGCCCAACTACTAAAAGGCATAACTCACTCATAGTGGCGTTGGAAAGATCTCTCCAAGGGATTTCCAACTATATCAAGATCTGCTCCTAACTCTTCCTGATCTAGGAGTTATGGCCGTTTGAAAATGGCCAAAACTCACTTTGTTAACTTAGACAAAATATCCAGATTTCCTTATTCTTTCCAAAAATCAATATTTTCATATTTTAAACTCTTTATAGTCGTTTCTAGGTGCGAGATGTTACAGAAACATAACTAGAACTTACCTAAGTCAGATCTTTCATCAAACTTAGAAAATTTGAACGCTAGAGAGAAGAAAGAGGCGACGAAACCCTAGTTTAAGAACGCAACAAGATTCCATCAGTTCAAACCCCAAAATCGATAGATTTCTTTGTGGAATTCGTCACCAGGAATGTAGGATTTCACTAGTGGGTTCCTTTCGCCCATTAGGTCCCTAGAATTCAGTTAGATTCTTGATTCCCTATTATTAACTAGACCTAGGGTTTCTATAACTTCAGTAGATACTCATGAATTAGTTATTTATATGTTCCAAATGAAATTATCATGTTATTACTTCATTTATTGCAAGAATTCTAAAACCCTAGATATGTATTTGTTTAGTTCTTGAATTGCACATACTAGGTCAGATAATTTAGTATTTGAGATATACATGCCTCAGTCTTGAATATGTCATTATCAGTATATAAATGTGCATTCTCAGTTTGCATGTCAGTTTTGAGCTATCCAGTATATCATAGAATTCAGTCTTAATGTGTTAAACATTTAATCTATTGGGAATAGCATAATATCGAGTTGGACTAGGGTCAGTCACCTATATAGTCGCAGAACTACAAGTCACATAGGTTGTAAGTCCCCTCTATGGGCATTATTTTAGTGATCACACTAGCATGCCTCAACACCTTTGGCCGGGTGTATTGGGTCCTCTCGATGGGGTGTATACACCGGACTCCACATTTAGCTCATGTGGTTTTTTTATCGATTATTAGTAGATCCCACAGTTCAGTCAGACTCCATTGCATTGACCATATTCCAGTATAATCAGTATTCAGTATCGGCATGTTAAATTTGGTCATTGCATTCAGTTAGCTCAGTATTCAATATCTATATTATGTTTCAGATTACATTATTACTTATTTGCTCTATTCAGTTACGATGTTATTTCAGCTTTACTCTATCCTGCATGCTCAGTACTTTTCAAGTACTGATACATACTCTGCGCTACTGTAACGACCCTCAAAATAAAGTGGGATAAAGTAGAGCCTCACATGAGTTTAATGCATTAATAACTTTTTAAAATAATGAAGAATAGCCGTTTTAGTCAGTTTTAAAGAATTTGGACGTCAAACGTCAAGGGACGACTAAGACGTTCGGAAACTAGTCTTTTACGTGTTGGTGTGTTCTAGTATGTTGTTCATGTTTTTATGTGTTGTTTGGAGTCTAAAATCAGTGGAGGTGACCCTAGTGTCTTAATAAATGTTTTTAGGGTCAAAACGTTCAGATACGACACCCCGGGGGCCACCCTAAGGGTCCCCGAGGAGGACCCCAACCTTGGCCAAGCAAGCTGCCAAGGCAGCTTGAAAATGTGCATGGAGGGAGCATGTCCGCATCGCGGACTAGCTCCACCATAGGCCAAAGTTTTGGTCCGCGTCGCGGACATGTCACAGACTCTACTGTCTCGAATTTAATTTCCAGAAAACTTGTGGGAGCACCTCCGCATCGCGAACTTGTTTCCCGACGAAATTTGCGAAAATAAAACTCAAGTTTGACTTATTTAAAAAGGTCCAACTAAGTGAGGGGTAGTTTGGGGAATTATTATAAACGGTTATTATACCTATTTTAGGGTATTTTAAGTTGGTTAAAACCCTAAAGCCTAAAATTAGACCCCATTCTTCAAATTGATCCTTCCCTCTCAAAATAGATTCTCTCAAAAACTCCATTGAAGACCCTGATGAAGCTCAAGCTAGAAGATGGGTTTTCAACTAATTTCTTCTTCAATTTCATGGGTCTTCAATAATTAAGGTATGGTGACTCTTGATTCTTGAATAACCTCTCATTCAAGGAGTTCTATCAAAGATTTTTAAAAGTGATTCAAAGACC
>JAJOOR010026073.1:0-10307 GCA_036250505.1 Solanum acaule | reverse complement strand
CAAGACCAAACGAACGACCAGGTGACCGAACTGTCAGTCCCAGCAAGTCATAAATGACTTGGGGTCGCTACAGGAACGCTCTAAACGACACACAGAAGGCAAGACACAAAAATGACCAAGAGGGTCATTACAATCTATCTAATCACCTCTTGCCTCTCCTCGTTCCCAATATAACTAACCTCTCACACCTGCTCACCGGATACTATGTTATACATTCTTGGGAAAAAAGACAAATATACCCTCAAACTATCGTAAATGATAAGATTATGATATGTGTATCCGTTAGTATAAAGGGTGGAACACCATATACCAAAAGTATGACGGGGTGGGGCATCAATATCCAAAAATATAACAGATGATATTTGCATATTAGCATAGTTTGATATATTTGTCCTTTTTTGGTGCGTTCTTTGGTGTGCATCAGCATGAAATTTCAGCCTAACATAGTGAAAATGTGTGTGGACCGGAAACACCTTCTTCTTTAGCGATAACTGAAGAAGTTTAATCGAAGCATTCAACAATGGCGACAGTGGCTTCCGTCGCTACTTCAACTTCGAGGATTTCATATCCTATCACTCATTCTTTCAATACAACTTATAATTTCGCTTCTCCTTTTCGTTCTTCATTTTCTTCTTTGGCTTGGAAAAAAGTTAGGTTTTCGATTGAAAATCGAAGGGGAAAGTTAGGGTTTCGAAATTGTTCGACATTGAGGATAAGGTGTGGTGGCGGATTGACGGAGATTAAGGAAGATGAGTTTTCCGACGTCGTTTTGAAGTCCGATCGTCCTGTACTGGTTGAGTTCGTTGCTACTTGGTGTGGACCTTGCCGTTTGATTAGTCCTGCCATGGAATCCGTTGCTGAGGTTCTTCTTCTTCGTTTTTTTCCCTCTTTATGTTTTGTTATTCGAATTCTATTCAATTAAATCTTAGATAGGAGGTTGTGGAGGATACGAATTAGAATAGAAAGTTCGTAGTTAATAATTCACTGCTTAATAATCAGTTAATCACTATATTTCCATTGAAAAATGTTCGGTAACTGTTACCGCAGCAGTGAGAAAAGGAGAAATGTTTAGTGGCTGAGAATCTGTTTTCCATCTTGCATTTTTGTGAGCTGGTTTGGTGGGAATGAAATAGGAAAATCATGTTTTGTGATACGAACTTCCCATATTTCCGCAGATATTTTGATTGAATATGTGAGAAAAGGAAAAATATTCAGCAGCTATTCCCAATATTTCAATGAGAATTTGTTTGCCACCATGCGTTTTTTCAGGAATGAGCTGATTCGGTGGGAAAACCATGTTTTGTAACTCAAATTATTGATTCACATTGGGAAAATAGGGTGGACTAATCATGTTCTTCTTCTTTCACACTCTTTATGTTGTGTTATTGGAGTTCTATTCAATTAAACCTTCAATTTCCCTTTGTCAATTTGTTTCTTCAATAAGCATGTTAAACTGATGAATGTGTGTTCGGTGTGAAGGAAAATAACTTCTTTTGTTTGAGTTGATGGTCAAAAAAAGCACCTAAACTATTACTCTTTCGCTAGTTTTATACCTTCCTAAACTATCACACCTTTTGCATTTAAACACACTTCGATGCTAGTTAGCCAAATATTATTCCCACGCGACAACATGCACGTGTAGATCAACTTAGCGTCAAGGTGTGTTTTAATACAATAAGAGAGTGATACTTTAGGTAGGTGAATGGAACAATAGATAGTTAAGGTATGAAACTCGTGAAAAAGTAATAGTTTAAGTGTATTTTTGACCATTAACTCTGTTCTTCTTTAGCTGAAAGATCACTTTTGTTGTTTGCTTAACTTGAATTATTTAAATGTTCTGTTCAAGACCCTTTTTCCATATCATGTAGAAGAAATTTGTTCTATGAGAGGTATTTTGTTCATATTGAAATGTTGAAGAAATTCTTCAATGAGCATGTTAAACTGATAAAGGGTGTCTGGTATGATGGAAAATATTTGTTTTTTTTTTGGCTAAAAAAATCATTTCCAGGCCTTGAAATGATCTGTTCAAGGCCCTTTTTCTCATTTCATATAGAGTTAAAGATTCAATTTTTTTTCTTTAATGAACATGTTAAACTGATAAAAGGTGTATTTGGTATGAAGGAATTTGTTTTATTAGTTAAAAAATCATTTCTGATGTTTGCTTAACTTGATTTATTGAAATGTTCTGTTCAAGGCCTTTTTTCCCTTTCACGTAGAGTTAAAGATTCAATTTTTTCTTCAATGAGCATGTTAAACTGCTAAAAGGCGTGTTTGGTATGAGGGAAAATATCTTCTTCCTTTTACTCAAAAATCATTTGTGATGTTTGCTTAACTTGAATTATTGAAATGTTCTCTTCGAGGCTTTTTTTCCCATTTCGTGCAGAGTTAAAGTCCAATAGCTATTATGTGTCTGGTCCAATGTCCAAAAGCCTCTAGCCAGAGGATACCGTGGATTGATTGACAGCTCTGTAGTTTAAATAGAACTTCGAGAGAGGAAAGATTGAGAAATTTTCATGCAGGAGCCAGTGAATGAGAGCTCTTCTCATTTTAGTGTAGCTCGTTTTCATTTGAATACATTAGTGTAATGATACATAGACCATAGTTATGTCTTCTTGTGTTGAATCTTGAATCATTAAGCGATTTCTGTGTCTGGTCTTTCTTGTTCTTGATGTTTGAAGTAAATGCTTTTTCCTAAAACGTCATTTCCTATACTTTTACTGTTCAGGAGTACAAAGAAAAGATCACTGTTGTTAAGATAGATCATGATGCGAGTCCCAAGCTCATAGAAGAGTACAAAGTCTATGGATTGCCAACTTTGATTCTCTTCAAAGATGGAAAAGAAGTTCCAGACAGCAAAAGGGAAGGTGCGATAACAAAAGTTAAACTCAAGGAGTATCTTGATGGACTTCTAAAGACAGTTTCTATCGCGTAATATTCAGGGAAAAGTTTATCCTTTCTGGTATCTTCATCAGTCTATGATCAACGAGAGGAAATTTCTTGTCTTGTCGTTGTTGTTTATCCTGTTTTTGCCTATAAATTGATTTGCTTCCTTGATTTAGCCAAGAATAATGAGGATGCATAGTATATTTTAGCTGTATAATGGCGCGAAGCTGTTTGGATTTGTATATTTGAGCTGTCTATAAGATGAAAATAATTGTGTATTTTCAGATTTATGTAATATGCTTACGTTCTAAGAGAGGATGATTGTATTTACGTTCAAAGAGAGGATGAAATACTTTGTGCATCGGACTGCTCTTTCTACGTTAGAAGTAGTTGACTCTTAACTTCAATTTGTACTATTTCCTTGTGGTTTAAGAACAGTTCCGATTTATTCAGAAATCTCATGCGCTGGGACAGTACCGTGTCACGACCCAAGTTAATGACACGTATTGTCCCGTTTGAACCTTGACCTGCATGGATTTTGTCTTTTGAGCTACGTTACATCAAGCCTCACGACCCAAGTTCATGATCGGTATAGATTTGTCTTTCAGAGTGTGTCACATCAAGACCCAAAAAGAAGAAGAGTTTTAAATAAAGATTTTTTTTAATGAACTTTTTTTGGACATTAATATATCATTGTAATAGATTTTTTGAATTGAATGTGGTTAATTTTTGAACTTGAATTGAAAGATAAAATAAATATATTTGATTGAGTGTGGTTAATTTAGATTGAGAGCATGGTCTGATTTTTTTTAGAAAATAGCATTCAATTTAGAAATAGAAGGATAAAACTTAATTGAGTTTGAAATGATAATATTTTTGAATTGTGATAAGGGAAATAATACAACAGATAAGACCATGTAACTAAAGTCCTAATAGCCAAAATCAAAAGAAGTAGAATAATGAAAATAAAAAAGAGATAATATAATGTATTTATGCCTTAATTAAATTAAAAGTGAAAATAAAGTGAATCTAAAAAGGAGATTTTTCGCTTATAGCCACTCAAAAATAACTTAATTAAGCTCTATAACTATAGTTTGCTAATTATGATTCGTACCTACATGTTAGAGGGGGAGAGAGGCGAGCGAATTGGGAGAGGGAGGAGAGAGGTGAGCGAGAGAGGACAGAGAGTGGAGAGAGGCGAATTATATATGTATATGTGTCGAATTGTATATGTATATCTGTCAAATAATTGTATATATGTAACTGATATACATATATATTTGTATATCTAGCGAGCAATATTGTGTGTGTGTGTGAGAGAGAGAGAGAGAGGAGAGAGGTGAGCGAAGTTGGGAGAGGGAGGAGAAAGGCGAGCGAGAGAGGACAAAGAGTGGAGAGAGACGAACTGTATAATATGTATATTTGTCAGATAATTATATATATGTAACTGGTATACATATGTATTTGTACATCTGGCGAGCAAGATTGGGAGAGGAAGGAAAGAGGAGAGAGGAGAGAGGAGAGTGAGATTGAGAGAGAGAGGGCAGAGAGTGAAGAGAGGCTAATTGTATTTGTATATCTATCATATAATTCTATATGTACATGTATAATTTGTATTTGTATATGTATAAAAGAGGAGAGAGATGACGTATTTACAATAAAAATTAAGCAGCAAGCCGTAACTAATTCAAACTATAACTATGTTAGCTAATTAACTAATATATGCTTACTTATCCGCGTAATTTTCCCTTGATATTATTACTTGCGTATCACACGGATTTATTTATTTTATCCACCAAACAATAACTAATATTACTCCCATTTTTCATGCATGGATCTTCATCTCTTTACTTAGTATTATTGATTTCAGTTAAGATTTAATTAAATTGATTATCATAATTTAATATCATCCACAAACATTATACATGGATAAAAATTCACTTTTTATTTCTTACAATTCTCTCCATCCTCATATCTTCTTGTAATTTTCCCTATTTTGTGGATAATTCATAATTTTCACCTCTTATAAATACCTTATATTATTTTTAGAAAAATAACAAGCAAATAAAAGAGACAGAGCAGGCAACAAGTTTGCCGTGCTCATGTAGAACAAGGGAAAATAATTATTATCAAAACAAAGAAAAAAAATCCAAAGGTCTTTCAAGAAGAAAAAAAAAATTATTGAAATTTATATTTTAAGAAAAAAAGGCCTTTGTTTCTTAAATCCCTTGAAACTTAATCTTGTGTTATCCACACCCTATCCAATAGAAAACTCACAAAAGAATTTGTATATAAATTATTTTAAATAATTATTTATTATTTTAATTATTTTTTAAATTTTTTTTTAGAGATTTTACTTTCGATAAATTCATAAAAAAAAAAAAGATGGCAGGAGGATTTGCAGCAAGTGGTGGTGGAGGTGGTGATTATGAAGGAAAAGTTACAGCTTTTGTTATTATGACATGTTTGGTTGCAGCCACTGGTGGTTTACTCTTTGGTTATGACATTGGTATCTCAGGTAAATATATTTTTATCCATTTTTTTGGTTTTTTTTTTATCGCTGTTCTGTATACACATAGAAGATAAGCAGAAAAAAAATATGTATCAAAATATTTAATGTAAATGTCTTTATTATGGACGTTCTTCTAATCCCTCTATTGTTGTACTTTTGCCTATACATTTTTAGTCATACCAAACACACCATCTATCTATTGCGAGAAAGTATGTAGGATTAAGAACAAACAGTAAAACGTCTTTCATAATGGATGTTCTTTAAATCCCTCTCTTGTCATACATTTGCCTATACATTTTTAGTCGTACAAAACACATCCTCTATTTACTATCTTGAAAGTATGTCAGATCAAGAACAGATAGTAAAACGTCTTTTATTATGGATGTTCTTTCAATCCCTCTCTTGTTTGTCTATACATTTTTAGTCGTACCAAACATACCCTCTATCTACCTACTACTGTGAAAGTATATCAGATCAAGAACAAACAATAAAACGTCGTGTTCTTTGAATTCTTCTCTTGATGTACCTTCGCCTATACATTTTTAGTCGTACCAAACACATCCTCTCAAGAACAGACTGTAAAACGTCTTTTATGATTGATGTTCTTCGAATCCCTCTCTTGTCATACCTTCGCCTATACATTTTTAGTTGAACCAAACACACCTTCTATCTATTATCGTGAAAGTATGTCAGATCAAGAACAGACAGTAAAACACCTTTTATAATAGATATTCTTTCAATCCCTCTATTGTCATACCTTCACCTATACATTTTTAGCCGTACCAAACACATCCTCTATATACTATCATGAAAGTATGTTAGATCAAGAATAAACAGTAAAATGAATGTTTTTCGAATCCTTCTCTTGCCATACCTTTGCCTATACATTTTTAGTCATACCAAACACATCCTCTATCTACTACCATGAAAGTATGTCAAATCAAGAATAGACAATAAAACGTCTATTCTTTGAATCCCTCTCTTTTCATACCTTCGTCTATATATTATTGTTGATGATTTTGCTTCAAAAATTACAGGAGGAGTGACATCTATGGATGAATTCTTACTCAAATTTTTCCCAAATGTGTATCACAAGGAGAAGAACTTGAAAGAAGGAGGAAGCCAATATTGCAAATTCAATGATCATATGTTGCAACTCTTCACTTCATCACTCTATTTAGCAGCATTAGTTGCTTCATTTGCAGCTTCAATAACCACTAAAGCATTTGGACGAAAAATCTCTATGCTTATCGGTGGTCTAATTTTCCTAATAGGCGCGGTCCTGAATGGTGCAGCCATGAACTTGGGTGTACTCATTCTAGGGCGCCTATTACTAGGTGTTGGCATTGGTTATGCCAACCAATCTGTCCCCGTTTACCTCTCAGAAATGGCTCCACCTAAACTTAGAGGAGCGCTCAACGTGTGTTTCCAAATGGCTGTTACACTTGGCATACTCATCCGAATCTTGTCAATTATGGTACCTCTACCATGAAGAAAAACGGTTGGAGAGTGTCTCTTGTTCTCGCGGCTGTACCTGCTGTTATCATGACAGTAGGAGCTGTTTTCCTACCAGACACGCCTAATTCATTGATCGATAGAGGGCAAAAAGAGAAGGCAAAGACAATGTTGCAAAAGATTCGTGGTACAAGCAATGTAGACAACGAATTTGAGGATCTTATCATAGCAAGCGACATGTCTAAACAAGTCGAAAGTCCATGGGGTAACATTATGAAACCTAGGTATAGACCACAATTGACAGTCGCTGTCATGGTTCCGTTCTTCCAACAACTCACTGGTATCAACGTCATTATGTTCTACGCACCTGTCCTGTTTAAAACACTTGGATTTGGTGACGGAGCTGCGTTGATGACAGCTGTCATCACCGGACTTGTCAATGTGTTCGCCACACTTATATCCATATTCACTGTTGATAGATTTGGCAGGAGACCCTTGTTCCTTGTTGGTGGTACACTCATGATTATCTGCCAGGTAACAAAATTAACTGCTCTTTTTATTTATGATTTTCTTATGGGGCGTACAAAAGGGAAAGTGAACAACTAATATATGACTCACAAAGTACTATATTTGTCTGTTAGTCAATTTACGACCCTATAAACTTCAAATACAACTACATTGAAAGCACAATACACTAAGTTAGTGACACTAACTGAGGACGGATGGACACATAAACCCTAATAACTTTAGCTCAATCCACTAGATATCTATAAACATTTGATTGTCAGTCAATAACCACCCTATAAACTTCAAATTCTGAATATGTACAGCTACATTGAAAACACAATATAATACACTAAGTTAGTGACACTAAGTGAGGACAGATGGACACGTAAACCCAAACAACTTTTTCTCAATCCACTATATATCTAGCTATAAACATTTGTCTGTCAGTCAATAACCACCGTATAAACTTCAAATCCTGAAGATTGTACAACTACATTGAAAGCACAATACACTAAGTCCAGACGGACTTTCGCTCAATCCACTACATATCTATAAATATTTGTCTGTCAATAACCACCCTATAAACTTCAAATCCTGAATATGTACAACTACATTGAAAGCACAATGCACTAAGTTCGGACAGACATTTGCTCAATCCACTACATATCTATAAACATTTGTCTGTCTTTCGATTTACAACCCTATAAACTTCAAATCCTGACTAAACTAAACTCTGTTTTTTTTCCTCCTCCTTGTAGATTGCTGTTGGTTCCATCATAGCTAGTGTATTTGGAGTGGATGGTTTAGGAACATTCAGCAAAGGACTTGGTAACATTACAGTTGCCATTATTTGTGTATATGTAGCAGCATTTGCTTGGTCATGGGGACCCTTAGGTTGGCTTGTTCCCAGTGAAGTTTTCCCCATGGAAATTCGATCAGCAGGGCAATCGATCAACGTCTCAGTAAACATGTTCTTCACATTCATTATCGGACAAATATTCCTTACAATGCTCTGTGAAATGAAATTCGGGCTCTTCTTCTTCTTCGGAGGATTCGTGGTGATCATGACATTTTTCATCTTGTTCTTCCTCCCTGAGACTAAAGGTATTCCTATCGAAGATGTATCGATAATTTGGAAGAGTCATTGGTTCTGGAAAAAGTACATGCCAGCTGACGATAATACTCATGTTTAGAGATCATGATCATAATATATCGTAATTAAAATGGATGGATCGATGATCGTAAATATTGGTACTATATACTATGATTCAATTTTTGTTGGTAAATTTCCAATGTTAATAAACTACTACTTATAATTTTTTTGCTTGCCTAATGCCATTGATGTAGTAATATTTTTGGGTTTTTTCCAATGTTATTATTAAGAATCAATTTCATTTTGCAAGTAAGATTCACTTTTTACAAAATTGTTTGTTCTTGTATATTCTTATTATTTATTCAAGTTATTGTATATCATTATATTTTAATTATAGTCTATATATAAGATTTATATTAATGTTAATTAATTAGAGTGTGAAGCTAAAAAGTACTATATATACTTCTGTAATTTTAATTAAAGGATAATTATTTAAATTAACAATAGTCACATCCACTAATCTCATGTATTATCTTCAATAACCTTTGTCTAAATTATATATAAACGTCTTTCGAATAATATTGTTTGCTTACTTATTAAATATCAGGAAATAAGCAAAAAAATCCAAAAAATAAAATAAAATCACAATCTTGCGAAAGACATTGTTCTCCCTACCAAATACTTCTTCCGTCTAAAATTATTTGTCGTGTTTCATATTTAGAAATTACACTAGGAATATAATTATATAATTATATTGACGTGTTTATAACTTTGAAAAATAATTAATACTAAGAAAAACCAAGGGGAAAAATATTTTCGAATTTCTAAAATGTCAAATAATTTAATAGAACTCATTTTTTGTATTTTTTTTTAAAAGGAAAAAAATATTTGAGACCGAAAAAGTAGAATAAAATGTGTGTTATAAGGAGTGGTAATTCTTTTCTAATTTTCTACCCCTTTGAATATGATAGCTTTTTTTAATGTATTTTATGATTTTTGGTAAAACCTGTGACACACATGCAACCTTTTTATATCCACTTTAGTTAAAAAGGAGAAAAATAATGAGTAATAAATAAACTTTGCATAAAAGTTCTTTCAAAGCCCTTAAAAAAGGGGGATAAAAGTTGAGTACTTACCTACAACAAACATGTCATTTAATACACAACTAGAATGGACCAAACAATTCATCAACAAAATGTGGTTGATAACTTCATTATAACTCTTGAGGACAATTCATTATGGTGATTGAGTTGGTGCAGTATGTGATATTTCATAAAAAGGTTAAAAACTAATTTCTTCTTAATATTTTTTTATTCGAGTTTGTCGCATTAAATTTGTCTAATGCAATTTATATCTTCTTGTAGAATTTACACATCTTAATATAATATAAAGGAGAAACATAGACAGGGTGATGTGGCACCTCTCTATGATCTCCATATGTATTTATCTTTTTTCTCATTTTTTTGGCCTTTCTTTTTATTTAAATTAATTATTTTATTGTAAAAGTCAATTATTTAATTTATTACAATAAATATTATATTAATGAAAAAACATTTACAACAAAGACTCTTCACATGCCAACTTACAAGGAGTAATTATTCATAATTCATACCTCTCTAATTTCTATTATTAATTAAAAAAAATTAATTTTTTGTCCTTCTTCTAATCATAATTACGAAAAAAAATATTTTTTTTTAATATTTAATCTTTATTATTTAATTTATATAAAAGGTTGTATTAATTAATTAATTACAAAAATCTATATATATAATAAAGGTCTCTATAAACAAGGTGATGTGCCACCTCTCAATGGCCTAGAAAGTTATTTATCTTTTTTCTTCCTTTTTTGAGTTTTTC
>JAJOOR010026072.1:0-10379 GCA_036250505.1 Solanum acaule | reverse complement strand
CCCCCCCCCCCCCCCCCCCCCCCCCCCCCCCCCCCCCCCCCCCCCCCCCCCCCCCCCCCCCCCCCCCCCCCCCCCCCCCCGAGACAGAGAGACGGATTGGGGGAGGGAAAGGCATATGTGAGAGAAAATAATTTAAATTGCTAATTTATCATTAATTAAGGAGTTTTAAGATAATTATTCAATATCATATTTAAGAGATTTGGGTATCTGATTAAATATTTTAAAATATATGATATAAATATTAAAAGTGGTATTTTGTGTAATTTTTTAAAGTATAGGTAAATTAAGTATATATGGTAGTAAAGTATGTATAGTTACGTAGTTTTTCCTTTTTCAAATTTTAAGACAGGGCAGAAATGGGCCAAAAAAACCCAAAATTAGTGGCAGTTAGGCCCAAGTGCTGGCCCAGGCAGATAGAACCAGACTTGGGCCCATTTTATTTTTTTTTTGTATTTAATTTGTTTAAAGGGAAAATCACTTACGTGTATACTTTTTAAAAAATATTTACCACATTTGTCAACATTATTTTTTTTAACCATATATGACAATTTGGCTTAATTAAATTAAATTCACTTCATCCTTTCCATCTTTCGCTCCCAATTTTCTCTCGCCGCTGCGATTTTCTCTCGCCACTTCTTACTCACAATTTTCTTCACAAATACAGCTATACTACCTTCAGCGATGTGTATTCAGTGATTAGTTTTGAGATGAATCAAGTCGAGCAGAGAGTTGAGTTTGAAGTTTTTTGAAGTTTGCAAGGCTAGAAGGTTTAAATTCGATTGCATGTCTTAGTTACTTGTTTAATTCATGCTTAATTCTTTATCTCGGCTATACTAACCTTTCAGCGATCAATTTCGAGATGAATCAAGTTCGGGCAAAGAGTTGAGTTTGAAGTTTTTTGAAATTTGAAAAGTTAGAAGGTTTAAATTCGATTGCATGTCATTAGTTACTTGCTTAATTCAAGCTTAATTCTCTTTCTCGGCTATACTCACCTTCATCGATGTGTATTCAGTGATCAATTTCGAGATGAATCAAGTTCGGGCAAAGAGTTGAGTTTGAAGTTTTGAAGTTTGAAAGGTTAGAAGGTTTAAATTCGATTGCATGTCATTAGTTACTTGCTTAATTCAAGCTTAATTCTCTTTTCTCGGCTATACGTGATCAATTTCAAGATGAATGAATTTCGAGCAATGATGTGTATGGAATTACTTTCTTAATTTACAATAAATACATGTTTAATTCACTTGTTAGTATTTGTGTAAAACAACTTTAATTCACTTTTCTGATTTAATTTTAATATAGTGCAACACACTTTTAATACAAGTAAAATTCATTTTTGAGTGTGCTAGATCTTTTGTGGAGAGGTTGTGGTACTGTTTGATAAGATATGTTGAATTTACGAATGAGGAGGTTTTGGAGAAGAGTTTTGAAGTTTATAGGTGTGTGAGGTCAAGTACTCTATTGTTGTTAGTTGATTTGTTATGATTGGATTACTTGTTTAAATTCTTTCTTAATTCACTCTTCTGATTTATTTACTTGCTTAATTCATAATAGATTCAAGTTTAATTCAATCTATAGAACATTGTCTCATTGTTTCCTTAGTTATTTGTTTAAAATTTTCTTAATTCACTCTTCTAATTCAACTTTAATACAGTGTACTACACTTTTAATACAAGTTTAATTCATTTTCGTAGTTTGTTGGTTGATTTGTTATGATTTGATTACTTGTTTAAATTCTTTCTGAATTCACTATTCTGATTGATTTACTTGCTTAATTCATAATAGATTCAAGTTTAATTCAATCTATAGAACACTCTCTCGTTGTTTCCTTATTAGTTATTTGTTTAAATTTTTTCTTAATTCACTCTTCTAATTCAACTTTAATACAATGTAATACACTTTTAATACAAGTTTAATTCATTTTCGCAGTTTGTTGGTTGATTTGTTATGATTAGATCACTTGTTTAAATTCTTTCATCATTCACTCTTCTGATTGATTTACTTGCTTAATTCATAATAGATTCAAGTTTAATTCAATCTATAGAACACTCTCTCGTTGTTTCCTTAGTTATTTGTTTAAATTTTTTCTTAATTCACTCTTCTAGTTCAACTTTAATACAGTGTAATACAAGTTTAATTCATTTTCGCAGTTTGTTGGTTGATTTGTTATGATTAGATTACTTGTTTAAATTCTTTCATAATTCACTCTTCTGATTGATTTACTTGCTTAATTCATAATAGATTCAAGTTTAATTCAATCTATAGAACACTTTCTCGTCATTTCCTTAGTTAGTTGTTTAAATTAAGGGGACTCTGAAGTCCAGCCTTTGGGGTGGCGCGCCTAGCATTGCGCCCCAGCTACCCTTCTGAACTTTGTGGTTTGGCGCCCTGCGCCTCTCAAAGAGCCAAGGACGCCAAGTTTTCGCATTCATTCCCCACTTTTTCATGCATGTTCCTTGGTATTGTACCTATGTTTCATAGTTGTTTCCAACACTCCAAGGTATGTCTAACGTCAAGAACTCATCCATAAACATGTGATCATATACCTTGAATCCATAATCCAATTCAAGGCGAATTAGTAACAAAGTCAAGTGAAGTTAAGGGTCAAGTCTAGAAGTTAAGAAGCAAGTCAAAGCAAGTTTCTTAAAGTTGTTCAAGAGCCGTTATTAACCGTTTTAACTTCGTTTTGAGGTTCAAGTTTCAAGTCAAGTAAAGAGTATAGAGTTTCAAGTTAAGTAAAAAGTATTGAGTTTCAAGTTAAGCCAAGAGTATAGAGTCAAGTTCATTTCTCAAAAGTTATTAGGGAACTAAGTATTCCCAAAGAAGTTTTTTTTTAATGTTTTCACATTTGAGCAAGAAAGGGAACATCGATTCCAAAAGAGATTTTCAGCTAGGCTTTGAGCAATTATCTCAAACTAAAGAAAGATGTGTTTAAAACACTTATGAGCCAAAGTATTTTTGGGAGTAGTATTGAGCACCGAATTGGGGACGCAAGTTCATATTAACTCAACTCTCTATAAGAACCATGAGCCAACATGGGACTTGACAGATCATTCTTTTTAGATGATTACGTAAGATTAAGCTAGTGGATCCACTAAGTAAAGTAAGGTCTTATATCACGGCAAGGTATAGGATGGTCCTTGGGGGCAACGTGAGGTAAAACGTTGTATCATCACTAGGGCTCATAGTGATGGTTGTCGGTTAAAGAACCTTCCACAAAAGTTATATTACTTTTATATAAGTAAAGTTAAGTTTGTTATTGTTTTATCATTAACGAACTAAGTTGTTTACACTGTTTTACAAGCTATTTATATATTGCATGTGTCTTATTGCTTTATATTGAGTTCGGTTATTCATGAGTCGAACAGAGCCGAGGTAAGTGTTCTCTTGTACTCCTTTCAAGCTGAAGTTGTTGTTTAGCTTTCCAGCTTGCATACTCGTACATTCCATGTACTAATGCCAGTTAGCCTGCATCTTATTATGGTGCAGACGCAGGTACCCAGGATCAGCATCAAGCACGCCGTTGATCCAGTTGAGCACTTTAGAGTCAGTGGTGAGCCTCCTTACTTTCTAGAGGACTCGATTATTTTGTTCTCTTAATTTTGTTTTATTAGGATATTGCGGGGTTTGTCCCAACATCCATCTCAGTATTTTAGAGGCTTCATAGACAGTTAGTCAGCTAGTTTTGAGCCTCTCATCTATGTAATATATAATATTCTATTTTGAGACTTGAGTTGCCTTTTTGGCCAGATTTTATCAGTTGGGTTGTTTTATGACTTTTCATTGTATTGAGGTAAGTTTCTGCTGAGTTAAGAAAGCGAGGCCAAGGCTTCGCCTGGGGGCCCGCAATGGTCTTTGAGTACCGGCCACGTCCAGGGTGTAGGCTCGGGGTGTGACAAACTTGGTATCAAAGCCCAGAGTTCAAGAGTCCTAGGGAGTCTATGAAGCCGTGTCTGTAGAGTCCTAGTTATCGGTGTGAAGCGCGCCACATTCATAATTAGGAGGCTGCAACATTTAGGATATTTCTCACTTCTTTCACACTCATCTTGTGCGTTAGAGTTTATCTCTAAAAAGTTTCTTTTTAATTAATGCTTGCGTGTATTTCAGATAGTCATGCCTCCATGAAGGGTTGGCAGAGGGTGTCTTCCTAGACGTTATGTTGAGGAGCAAGAGTTACCTTATGCACCGGGAGTGCAACATCAAGGGGAAGTTTCTAATGCCGAGTTCAAAGAGGCAATTAGAATTCTGAGTCAAGTTGTAACTAATCAGATTGGTTAGCAAAGGGGAGCTCGACATGAAGGAGCTGACACTTCTAGGATTCGTGAGTTCTTAGGGATGAATCCTACGAGTTTCATATGTTCGAGCACCACTAAAGATCCAGAGAACTTCATTGAGGAGTTGAAGAAGATTTTTGATGTGATGCACGTGGCAGATATTGAGCGGGTTGAACTAGCTACGTATCAATTGAAGGATGTTGCTAGAACTTGGTTCGACCAGTGGAAAGGGGGCAGAGTTGAGAATGCACCACCTGCTAATTGAGCCTGTTTTGAGGAAGCTTTCTTGGGGGGTTTCTTTCCTCGAGAATTGAGAGAGGCCAAGGTACGTGAGTTCCTCACACTGAAGCAGGATTCTTTGAGTGTTCATGAGTACAGTCTAAAGTTCACACAACTATCCCGCTATGCTACGGAGATGGTGGCGAACATGAGGAGTAGAATGAGCTTATTTGTTGTTGGGCTGTCTCGGTTGTCGAATAAGAAAGGTAGGGCTGCAATGCTTATCGGGGACATGGACATATCAAGGTTGATGGTTTATGTGCAGCAGGTCGAGGAAGAGAAACTGAGGGACAGAGAAGAGTTCAAAAATAAGAGAGCTAAGACCGGTAACTAGTCTGGGCAGCAGAAAGGTAATTCAAACCGTCCGTCCTTTCAACAAAGGCAAAAGGGACCTGCTCCATCATCTGCTAGAGCACCTGCACCCAGATACAGAGGGGAACATAATGGTCAGAATTCGAAGGACTTCAAGACTAGACCAGCACAGTCTTCGGGTAGTGTGGCACAATGAGGTAGTTTGTTTCCTGCATGTGCTAGGTGCGGTAGAACCCACCCGGGTAAATGTCGTGATGGCCAGACAGGTTGTTTTAAGTGTGGAAAAGATGGTCACTTCATGAAGGAGTGCCCTAAGAATAAGCAAGTTAGTGGAAATTTGGGCAGTAGGGCCCAATCTTCTTCAATTGCTCCCCCAGACAGGACGGCACCTAGAGGAGCTACTTCTAGTATCGGCGGAGGAGCAAACTGCCTCTATGCAATCACCAGTCGCCATGAGTAAGAGAACTCTCCAAATGTTGTCATTGGTATGATTAAAGTCTTTGCTCTTGATGTGTATGCTTTGCTAGACCCAAGAGCAAGTTTATCTTTTGTAACTCCTTATGTTGCGAATAAGTTTGATGTTCTTCCTGAAAGACTTTGTGAACCCTTTTGTGTTTCCACACCTGTTAGGGAGTCTATTCTAGCAGAAAGAGTTAATCGTGATTGTCATGTTTCCATCCATCACAAGAGCACCATGGCTGATTTAGTTGAGTTAGACATGGTAGATTTTGATGTCATTCTGGGTATGGATTAGTTTCATGCCTGTTATGCATCAATAGATTGCAGAACTCGAGTGGTCAAGTTTCAGTTTCCGAATGAGCCAGTCATAGAATGGAGTAGTAGTTCAGCAGTGCCTAAGGGTCGTTTCATTTCGTACCTTAAGGCGAGAAAGTTAGTTTCGAAGGGTTGTGTCTATCACTTAGTCCGAGTTAATGACTCTAGTGTTGAGATACCTCATTTTCAGTCAGTTCTTATAGTAAGAGAGTTTCCAAAAGTTTTTCCTGATGATCTACCCGGAATTCCTCCTGAGAGAGAAATAAAGTTCGGCATAGATCTCATTCATGATACTCGTCCTATCTCTATTCGTCCTTATAGAATGGCACCAGCAGAGTTAAAAGAGTTGAAAGAGCAGTTGAAAGATCTCCTAGATAAGGGTTTTATTCGACCAAGTGTCTCACTTTGGGGCGCTCCGGTCTTGTTTGTGAGAAAGAAAGATGGTTCCCTTAGAATGTGTATAGACTACCGCCAGTTGAATAAGGTTACCATCAAGAATAAGTACCCTCTTCCAAGGATTGATGATCTTTTCGATCAGCTTCAGGGTGCCACTTGTTTTTCAAAAATTGACCTCAGATCAGGCTATCATCAATTAAGAGTAAGGAATGTAATATTTCAAAGACAGCTTTCAGAAACATATATAGTCATTATGAGTTTTTGGTCATGTCTTTTGGTTTGACCAATGCACCAGCAGCTTTCATGGACCTTATGAATAGAGTATTCAAACCTTATTTAGATATGTTTGTTATTGTCTTTATTGATGACATACTAATCTATTCAAGGAATGAAGAAGATCATGCTAGTTATCTCAGAATAGTTCTTCAGACTTTGAAAGATAAGGAGTTGTATGTCAAGTTCTCTAAGTGTGAGTTTTGGCTTAAGTCTGTGGCGTTCCTAGGCCACATTGTGTCCGGTGATGGAATTAAAGTTGATACTCGGAAAATTGAGGCAGTGCAGAATTGGCCTAGACCCACATCTCCAACTGAAATTAGGAGTTTCTTGGGATTAGTTGGCTATTATAGAAAGTTTGTAGAAGGGTTCTCATCTATTGCATCTCCTTTGACCAGGTTGACTCAAAAGATAGTGAAATTTCAATGGTCTGAAGCTTGTGAGAAAAGCTTTCAGGAATTGAAAAAGAGGTTGATTACTGCTCCAGTTTTGACCTTACTAGAAGGTACTCAAGGTTTTGTGGTGTATTGTGACGCATCTAGAGTTGGTTTGGGTTGTGTCTTAATGCAGAATGGAAAGGTCATAGCTTATGCCTCCAGATAGTTGAAAGCACATGAGAAAAACTACCCAACCCATGACTTAGAGTTAGCTGTTGTAGTGTTCGCTTTGAAGATATGGCGTCATTACTTGTATGATGTGCATGTTGACATATTCACTGATCACAAGAGCCTCCAATATGTGCTTACTTAGAAAGAGCTTAATCTCAGACAGAAGAGGTGGTTAGAATTACTCAAGGATTATGACCTGAGTATTCTTTATCACCCAGGTAAGGCTAATGTTGTTGTTGATTCTTTAAGCAGGTTGTCTATGGGTAGCACCGCCCATATTGAAGAAGGAAAGAGAGGATTAGCAAAAGATGTGCACAAAATGCACGCCTGGGAGTCAGGCTTATAGATTCCGCAAAAGGAGGAATAGCGGTGGCAAATGGGGCCGAGTCATCACTAGTGTCAGAAGTGAAAGAGAAACAAGATCAAGATCCCATTTTGCTTGAGTTGAAGGCAAATGTTCAAAAGCAAAGAGTATTAGCTTTTGAACAAGGGGGAGATAGTGTATTGAGGTATCAAGGTAGATTGTGTGTACCTATGGTAGATGAACTCCAAGAGAGGATTATAGAGGAAGCTCATAGCTCTAGATATTCCACTCATCCGGGTTCCACAAAGATGTATCGTGACTTGAGAGAAGTTTATTGGTGGAATAGCATGAAGAAAGATATTGCCGAATTTGTTGCTAAATGTCCAAATTGCCAGCAAGTGAAAGTTGAACACCAAAAGCCCAGTGGTTTGGCTCAGAGAATAGAACTTCCAGAATGGAAGTGGGAGATGATCAATATGGATTTCATCACAGGGTTGCCTGGGTGATTGTCGATTGAATGACAAAGTCAGCTCATTTTCTACCAGTAAAGACTACCCTTTCAGTAGAAGATTATGCCAAGTTGTATATTCAAGAGATAGTGAGACTTCATGGAGTCCCAATCTCCATTATTTCAGATAGAGGTGCACAGTTTACTGCGCAGTTCTGGAAATCTTTTCAGAGAGGCTTGGGTTCAAAGGTGAACTTAAGTACTGTCTTTCATCCTCAGACTGATGGGCAAGCCGAGCGTATTATTCAGACTTTAGAAGATATGTTGAGGGCTTGTGTGATCGATTTCAAAGGGAATTGGGATGATCACCTACCTCTTATTGAGTTTGCCTACAACAACAGTTATCACTCTAGCATCCAAATGGCTCCATATGAAGCCCTTTATGGGAGAAGATGTAGATCTCCTATTGGATGGTTTGAAGTTGGTGAAGCAGGATTGATAGGACCAGATTTAGTTCACCAAGCTATGGAGAAGGTGAAGGTGATTTAAGAAAGGTTGAAAACGGCGCAGAGTCGTCAAAAATCCTACACTGATGTTAGGAGAAGGGCGTTAGAGTTTGAAATAGATTATTGGGTATATTTGAAAGTTTCACCCATAAAGGGTGTTATGAGGTTTGGTAAGAAGGGGAAACTTAGTCCCCGGTATATTGGACCTTATCGTATAGCCAAGAAGATTGGCAATGTTGCTTATGAGTTGGAGTTACCACATGAACTAGCAGCAGTTCATCCGGTATTTCACATCTCCATGTTGAAGAAGTGCGGCGATCCTTCATTGATCCTGCCAACTGAAAGTATTAGGATCAAGGATAACTTATCTTATGAGGAGATTTCTGTTCAGATTTTAGATCACCAAGTTCGTAGGTTGAGAACGAAAGATGTAGCATCAGTCAAGGTCCTATGGAGGAACCAATTTGTTAAGGAAGCTACTTGGGAAGCCGAAGAGGACATGAAGAGAGATATCCACATCTCTTTGAATCCGAAGGAAATGTAGATTAAGGTAGTAATTTCCTTCTTAGTGCTCTTTTAATTATAATGAGCATGTTGTTGTGGTTGTTGTTGTGTTTGCATGGTTGCTTGTTGGGTGTTTGAGTTGATGTTACACCCTTAGCCTAGTAAGAGTAACCTCATTCGAGGAAGAATGTTCCCAAGGGGGAGATATTGTAACATCCGGCAATTTGAAATAACTATGAAGACGCTTAGAATTGGAAATAGTCATTTTTTTTGGAAATAATTAAAAATCTGGAAAATTTGGTAAGTATGGGAAAAAGTGAGTTTTTTGGGCCAACTTTGAACAGTCATAACTCCTAGCTCAGGATGAGTTAGGTGTATTTCCAGTTATGTTTGCGAAGCTCATGGAATGATCTTTCCAACGCCATCGAGTTTGCTCGATTCCGAGTTTGTATGAATGAGTTATGCCCTTTGGAAGTTGGGCAGTTGGCAGGGAAGTCCGTCCGGAAATTGTAAGGGTATTTTGGTCTTTTCCCTAACCAATTCTTTTGGTTATATTAAGGTGTGAGACTGATTTTAAATCAGTTTTTCCCTTTTTAAAAGAGTGAGAGTGAGGGTTTGTGAGTGAAGAGGAGAAATAGAAGAACAAGCAAGGATTTCGTCGTGGTTTTCGTCAGGGGTGATCCCTATTTAGGTATGTGAGTTCATAGTGTTGGGTTGGTTCTTTCCCCCACACGCTAAACTAGTTTTAATTCTGAGGAAAGATTGATTGTGTTTGTTGAAGTTGTTGGTTGTGTTTGTTGAAGCTGTTGGTTGTGATTGTGTTGAAGTTCTTGTTGATTTTGGGGCATATTCCGGTTGTGTTTCCGGGTTAATTCTATTGTATGTTGAGGGGTTTTATGATTCTAAGTGTTTGGGGCTGAAACCTTTGAAGTTAAGGTGGTTTAGAGTTGGAAAAAACAAAGGAGAAAAGTCGAGTTTTCGGGGAAAAGGGGTGGCGCGTTGCGCTTGCCAGCGCCCCCCAAAAGGGACTCTGAAGTCCAGCCTTTGGGGAGGCGCGCCTAGCAGTGCGCCCCAGCTGCCCTTCTAAACTTTGTGGTCTGGCGCCCCGCGCCTCTCAGAGTGCCAAGGACGCCAAGTTTTCCCATTCATTCCCCACTTTTTCATTCATGTTCCTTGGTATTGTACCTATGTTTCATAGTTGTTTCCAACACTCCAAGGTACGTCCAACATCAAGAACTCATCCATAAACATGTGATCATATACCTTGAATCCATAATCCAATTCAAGGCGAATTAGTATCAAAGTCAAGTGAAGTTAAGGGTCAAGTCTAGAAGTTAAGAAGCAAGTCAAAGCAAGTTTCTTAAAGTTGTTCAAGAGTCGTTATTAACCGTTTTAACTTCGTTTTAAGGTTCAAGTTTCAAGTTAAGTAAAGAGTATAGAGTTTCAAGTTAAGTAAAAATTATCGAGTTTCAAGTTAAGCCAAGAGTATAGAGTCAAGTTCATTTCTCAAAAGTTATTAGGGAACTAAGTATTCCCAAAGAAGTTTTTTTTAATGTTTTCACATTTGAGCAAAAAAGGGAACATTGATTCCAAAAGAGATTTTAATCTAGGCTTTGAGCAATTATCTCAAACTAAAGAAAGATGTGTTTAAAACACTTATGAGCCAAAGTATTTTTGGGAGTAGTATTGAGCACCGAATTGGGG
>JAJOOR010026069.1:0-10267 GCA_036250505.1 Solanum acaule | reverse complement strand
GGTCCTGAACCTTTAACAAAAACCACATAATCCAAGCCAGGAAATTGACACTTTGAGATACTTTTGATGGCCTTAAGAGATTCTGCACTTCCAGTGCATTTTAAGGTTGCCTTACAACAATTATCTGTCTCCCATGTAGTAGAAGATTCTTGAACTGCAACATCGTGCATTCCTCTTTCCTTAAAAATTTCCAAAAGCTTCTCAATAACAGCATCACTTGTTGATTTGAGCGTATTCACACGGATACAAGAGTAACATGATGGGCGCCTAAGAAAAGCATTGACATTTGAATGTTAGAAGGAAACATCTACAAAAACAACATACCACTGAAATCCCACATGAAGGAAACATCTACACATAAAGGAAATACCAGTGACATTTTTCAAGCCTACAGTTAAGGCGTTCAAATATTACAAACAAAGCAAAGAAACATGTTTATACATACAGTTGGAAACAAGAAGAAATCATAACAAAAGGGGGAGTATTTATTTTGTTAACGGTAATAAAAATAGTCTGTTCAACTTTCCGTACCAAGATGATACTGACAAAAGTAAAATAGTCTAAACTTGTATAGATCACATAGTGAAAGATTGTAACAAGTCTATAACATCAAACAATGCAGTAGAAAACTCCTTTGTGCTAATAGAATGAATTTTTTCCACAAATTTGAATTCAACAACAGCTATACTCTCCAACTTCCCTTAAAAGCATCTTCTACTTAACAAACAAAGGAAATACTCGGAAGCCACACGAATAACAAATTTAATTACTAATAGTCCTTTACTATTAATCTCTTATTTATCTCAACCTCATTTTTGCCAAAAAATTTTAGCATTAGATTTGTATAATGAATACCAGGACCTACAAACACAGAGATTGAGCTCAACTCTATTTCATCAAATCTAAGTACTTCTTATCAATTCAACATAGAACTCAACTACTAAAGTTAAAGTACAAGTTATCTAACAAATACATAACAATAGAGAAAGTGTAAAGTGGAAATGACAGATTGCAAAATGGTAGTAATACGATAAGGTAGATGAGGCAAACAGCATACGTGAGAGCAGTAGAAATCCGAGAGAAATGATCAGCTCCGTAAGCTTTGATGAAGTATTCTTCAACCATAGGGTTCCATTTCAAAGTAGGACTGTAACGGTAACGCGTTGATTGATCCATCTGTACACAATGTCACCATAAGCTGTTGAAACTGTGAGATTAGGACACAGAGAGAGAGTATGCGTTCTGTTACCTGAGAAATGGAAGCGTTGCTGTGGAGAGTGAAGAAGCTTCTACGAATGGCTTTGATGAAGTCCCTCCCTTTCTGCATTCATTCAATTTACAGGCGGAGGAGAGCGGAAAGTGTTTTACCAAAGCATTGCGATGTTTATATACGAACCCGAAACCAGTATTCTCGGGTCATCAATTACCCAAGGAAAGAAAAAAAGGAACTCGGGTCATGTTCAAGCACAAACTGCACGTATTTTATTTTTGAGAACGAAAAAAAAAATGACCAAAATAGGCCTTAATGAATGTTTAATATTTTATTTTGGTTCTTAATATATTGGCGGAATACATAAACAGACTCCTAAATTTGTTTGATTTTTCCTCTCAGGCACCTCAACTATATCACATTCCTATTGAATTCATGAACCACCTATAATTTGTACCTTTTAAACACTATTGACTGACATGGCACAAAACTTCAGCAAATATGTTTTGTTGATTGTGCGCATGAAATTCACCTTTTCCACGTGAAAAGTGCAACCGATCAAAATACTCAAACCGTTTAAATAATTTACACATTAGTCAACCTTGCCAAATTAAAAATTCAAATAAAACCTAGAAAACCAAAACATTTCAATAGTTTCAATAGTTCAACCCAAATAACTCTAAGAATGGATGCTTCAATAGTTCATTTGTTGTTGCCCTTCTGAATGGATCTTGATCAAGACATAATCCTACCATGTCCTTAAAACTCTCTGAGAATTTCCTATAATACTTGTTGTTTTCTATGTTTTCTCATTATCAAAAAATTGAAATCGCTTTGTGATTTTCATAAACAAGGACTTTGAAGGAGGGCTTTGTGATTTTCATGAACAAGGACTTCGAAGGAGAGAGATGAGACATGGGAGGCCTTCCATGTGCTAATTCAAAAGCAGTAATACTGAAGGACCAACATCAGCCTTGACATTGTACCCTATATATGAATCTATTACTTCAAGGACCATTCAATATGGTGTTTCAACCACATCGGTGAAAAACGACGACTCATAACTTGAAATTGGCTCAAAAATTGATGTAGAAACTCCAAAATCGGCTAGCTTTATAGTTCCATCAGAATTTATAAGAAAAATCGATGAAGAAAAATACTTTGAGCAACTCCAACTTAAATATGACATTAAGAAAGAAGAGAAAGAAAAGAGAATTAAGAGAAAGAGGAAGAAAACTAGGGTTACATAGATAAAAGGGAAAGAAGACGTCGTGGATTCCACATCAACTCTTTAAAGTCGTTTTCACGCGCTTTAAGCGACATGAGAACACGTTTTGTGTCATGCCAATCAATAGCGTTTAAAAGGTACAAATTATAAGTGGTTCAGGGATTCAATAGGAATGTGGCGTAGTTGAGGTGCTTGAGAGGAAAAACCGAACAAGTTCAGAGGTCTGTATATGTACTCCGCCTAATATATTTTATTGTATGAGAATAGTCCTTAATGTATAACAAAGATGTTTATTTTGGTCTTTAGTATATTTCACTTGATTAAAATAGTCATTAATGTATGATAGAAGGTGTTCATTTTGGTCCTTTATCTCCATCCTAACATATTTTTTTTTTTTTAAAGTGTTAAATTTTATTAACGTGGCTAACAAAATTTACCATTGTTGTCTTTTTTTTGTTAGCTTCAAAGAAAGAACTCCATAAAATCTAACATCATTTTCTCTAGTTTCTCCAACAAAATTGACTATTTTCTTTTTCTAAATATTATTCTACTAATGTAATACCCAGTTTTGTTTTAAGCAAGAGAAAATAATAGATTTTGTTAGAGAAAGTAAAGAAAATGGAGTTAGATTTCGTGAGATTTTTCGTTGAAACTAACAAAGATGACATTAGCATTAAATTTTGTTAGCCTATAAGTAAACTTAACATCTTTTTTGGATAAATCTATTAATTCTAGTATAAAGGGTCAAAATGAACACATTAAAGATCATTTCAATCAAGTGAAA
This sequence comes from Solanum acaule, assembly GCA_036250505.1. Lineage (NCBI taxonomy): Eukaryota > Viridiplantae > Streptophyta > Magnoliopsida > Solanales > Solanaceae > Solanum > Solanum acaule. Next base: position 7,045 of record JAJOOR010026069.1, on the reverse strand, counting down.
TATATTAAGGACCAAAATTAACAAATTTATTATACATTAAGGATTATTTCAATCAAATGAAATACATTAACGATCCAAGCATTATTCATTGGGACCATTTTAGTCATTTGCTCATGAAAAGAAACGTGCACATGCATTTATGGACCAAAAATCATTTACTCCCTCCTTTTAACTCTAAATTTGAGTACTGCTTAATGTAATTATTTAATATTGGACAAATAATATGATACTTCCTCCATTTCAAAATGAATGACCTTATTTATTTTTTAGTTTGTTTAAAAAAGAATGACTCATTTCTTTTTTTGGCAACACTTTAACTTCAATTTTCCACATGACATGTTTAAGGCCACAAGATTAAAAGACATTTTGATACATTTAACATAACTTTAATCTAAAACCACAAGATTTAAAAGTCTTCTTTCTTTTATTAAATTCCGTTCCAAGTCAAACTAGCACATTCTTTTTTTAAACTGAGAAAGTACTACTTTTTTCCTCCACCACATAATATCACCCTCTTTTAGTTTGGACTAGGAAAATTCAGTACAAGGACCACCACCCCACTAACATCTAGTTTGGGGACCGCAAAAATATGAGCACTAATAATTTCGTCTGCCTCAGCGACTGACCCTCAATTACGCAAACACACCAACAATGGCTACGGCGGAAGCAGAGAACAGAGAGTGGTACGTTGCTAGTTATGCACCAATTGGTGTTCCCAATTCAGACCATATTAAGCTACGCACTGTGACTTTATCGCTAAAAGCAGATTCCATCCCAGATGGAAATGTAGCATTGCAAATCCTTTATGTCTCCATTGATCCATACGTCCGCACTCAATTGAGTGGCCTCGACGATGGCCTCTCTCTTCCTCAAATTCCACTCTGTCAGGTCTCCATTTCGATCCATGTATCTAGTTTGATTTAACACGAGATTTTTTTTAAAATTGCTAGTTATATCTTGTAGTCTAAAATTATGCCATCTATGTTGAATTTATAGTCTTTTTGAACATGCTAAAAATATATATTGCAGGTGATGAGAGCATTTGGAATCGGGAAAGTGATTCGATCTAAGGATACAAAATTTTCAGAGGGAGAAATAGTAATGAGCCGTATTTGCCCTGTTGCTGAATTTGGTGTTCTGCCTTCTAATTTGCTTCAGAAAATTAATCCTGCCGATGGAGTTGCCTTGCCGGATTATCTTAGTTGCTTAGGTATACTAATTTTTAAAGTTTTAGATTTCTCAACTCATGAACTTCAAATTTTGACTCCGATCCTATATACGTTACATAAGAATGCCAGGAATAACAGCTTGGGTGGGCATAGAAAAGATTGGAAATGCTAAAGAGGGATCAAATGTTTACATATCGGCTGCAGCAGGAGGAGTTGGAATCATAGCTGGACAGCTAGCCAAAGTTAAAGGCTGTCGAGTTGTCGGAAGTGTAGGCTCTGATCATAAGGTATAACTTTGTCGATCTGTTCACTTTTACTTGTCCATTGTACTGAAAATAAATATTCAAATTATATTATATTGTTATTTTCTTTTTGTAGGTGAAGTTGTTGAAAGAAGAGTGTGGGTATGATGAAGCTTTTAATTACCGTATAGAGACAGATTATGATGCTGCATTAACCAAGTAAACTATTTTGATTTGTGTAGCCTTTTTTTTCCCCTTATTTTGGATTAATAATACTTACTATAACTTAAAATTTACCTTATTTTCTGATAGATATTTTCCGGATGGAATTGATGTATATTTTGACAATGTTGGTGGTAAAATGCTTGAGGCTGTCCTTAATCACGTCAACCATGGAGCTCGTATTGCACTTTGTGGAATGATATCCGAGTATAACAAGGTATTTTTTGTTCTAGTATTCGGAACTTACTTACTAGACATTTCCTTCGTTTTTTTAATTCTTTAAAAAGTTAATGAAACGAACTATACTGATCATCATATAAATTATTTTTTTGGACTTTGTAGGTTTGGACAGAAAGAGAAGGAGTTAGGAATTTATTGAACATGGTGGGTAAAGAAGTTATGATGAAAGGATTTATGGTTGGTTCCTATTATAATCACTTTGAGGAATTTATTAAGGAGATGGAAGTTCACTTGAAAGAAGGCAAAATAAAGTCCAAGTACAAAATCTATAATGGTATTGAGAGCTTTTTGGAGAGTTTAACATCTCTATTTACTAGCTCCAATGTTGGAAAAGTAATTCTTCAAGTTACTCCTTAAAAGTAATTCTCATAATGATTTAACAAGCAAAAAATGACCATCTATGTATCTATTTATGCTTGTTTACTATTGCTAATTTTTTTTTATGAAAATGTTGTATGATTTCTATAGAGGAGATATATTATATAATAATGTTTGATTATATTTGCGACAGATTAAAAGAAAAGATCAACGTTAGTGATATTTGTTGAGTATCTAATCTCTCTTTAGAATGTCTGTTTGAATATGATTTCAAATAATAATTGTATCGAACAAAGAAGAAAAACATAAAGTCACCATTGAAGTTGTTCAAATTTTCAAAAACACATTAATTATGCGGGTGTTCTATTACCCCACAAAAATAATAAATATCGTTGCAAAGAGACCATTTTGACCCATTTTCTCACCAATTCAAGAATTCTAATAGGAGAGTGATGCACACCCCCTTTTAATGAATTAATTTAAATAATAATAAAGTGCAGACCCAAAACTAAAATATTGGCACATCTTTGCTTGTAAATGATGCTCTCGCTGCTTTCAATTAATGGGTTTCTTCAGAACCTTTTCAATTGATAATTTCAATTTCTTGGGAGCTAATTTGCCTTCGGATGCTAAAGCAAGCTTTTGCTTTTTGGAATCGTCCATTTTTGCCGCTATTGTTACGAAGAGTTGAGCTTCTTTAAGTTTTGGGGGTTGGGATTTTGCTAGGATTTAATTTGTGGCATTTTTTCATAATGAAATAATGCTCCAGACTCACTCATCTCATGGAATGAAATTTTAATAAACACTAGAAGCTTTTAGAAATGAGAAAAGACATAAATTTTTTTGCTTTGACCACTAAATTTGCACTGAAAGTAAGTCTTCATGTTTGCATCGCATCACCCACAACATCGAATCATTCTCATCATTACAAATATGATTCAAGATTTGTATTTGACATTATATGAATGTTTTTCCTCAAAATCTAATCACAAAAGATAACTTGATTTCTCAAATTTTAAAGAAATTAAATCTAGACGACTGGAAATTAACAAGAAGTTAGAAAGTTCTTATCTTTTTGGGTTGATTTCATTCAAGAAAGAAGAAGATTTTTTTTTTGAGTTTAAACCTTCAACCGTGAGTTCTTTTTGAAAGAATTGGGGAAGATGGAGTATTTAAAAAAAGAAGTAATTAAATAATAGAGAAGGAAATGACATGTGGCACCTTTTAATTCGTTTTTGAAAAAAAATTTCACATCCACACGTATCATCTGTGTGAATGCAAACACAGGGAGAAAATGGGTTAAAATGGTCTCTTTACAATGATATTTAATACTTTTGTAGAGTAATAGAACGCCCGCATAGTTAAGGTATCTTTTTGAAAATTTGGGACAATTTCAAGTGTCACTTTATGTCTTTTATTTCGAACAAGCAATAAGTGTATATGTTATGTATATGCATATGACATATCAAACATGTATTATAGGTAACCCATAAACTCAACAAAATGTATATTTTATGTATATAATATCAAACACGTGTTAAGCAAGCCACAAACGCAACTGCACCCTCATTCAAAAACAAGGACTATATCTCGTGAAAATTATGTCTCAAATCAACAAAATCATTTGAAATTTTTGCAACAACGTTGAAGAAATCACGTCTCAAACTTAAGTTACAAAAATCCCAAAATCCTAGGTTTCTTTTCTAATAAAAGATATATATTGTGTGATTGACGGGATCTATTTTGAGAGATTCACGATCCATTGCTCACAATTTGACTTTTAATTATTGCAAAATAAAATCTGTTTCAATCTTACAATCTTGATCACTCACTTGTTGCTTGCTTTAGTAACACTCTTTACTTGATCACTCGCTCTTATTTTCTTACTTGCTTACTTTTTTTTTTGTTTTCTTACTTAGCTATAATTCAAATGAACCGTTAAAAATATTGTACAAATATTGTACCTCACTGCTAAAAAAAAATTAAAAATTAAGGGTCAAAACCGACAGACGCCTCTGGTTGTTTTGCCTACAACCAACCCAAAATCGACGGACTCGATTTTGTCGGTGAGTGGGTTTAAGGTTGATTTCGGTTAAAACTGAGGGATGTCTGTTTGTGTTTTAAAATTTAAAAAAATTGATATAACTTTTTTTATAAAAAATGATGAACGACGTAGGTTTTATTAATTGTTTTTTCATAAATATATATAAAATAATTATAGTAACTTGAAATTGAACACAAGTATTTCATATGACATTAAACAATTTTATCACTAAACCACACATGCAATATCAAAACAATGGCAGCATTTACACCTAATTACCCAACTTAACAAGCTTTTTCAAAATTCAGTCACTTAAGCAATTGTAGTTCCTTGATTTTAGACTCTAATATTCCCATTTTCTCTCTTTCTTTCTCGTGGGGTAAATATTTATTTTTATTATTTTAATCATGTATAGCTAATATTTACATAATTTATTTCACCTTCTATCCCATATCAAATTATATATAAATTTCCTCATAAGTTATTTGAGTATTATGTAGAATTACTAAAACACAATCAAACACAGTATAAATTAATACATAAATAATTTTCATTTATAACATTTAAAACAAATCAACTAGACATCGTATTATAAAGTTAATATATGAATAACTCTTATTTTATTTACAAATCAAATAATATATAAAAATTAATACATAAATAACCAGGTTATTTAACTATTAGGTTGCGTTTATAGCATAGCAAAACGGATCCTAACAAAATAGGAAAAGTTAAATATTAGGTTGGGACCATACCGCTTGCCATCCCAATATGTATAGCTATAAAGTGTCAAAATGAATTCTAAGGGGTTGTGTATGTATTTGGCCTTGTTTATATGATCGAGTTGAAAATGATATAACAAAATTATTAAGAGGGAGTTCCCTTGGACGACTAAGAGTACTATTGTAATTTTCCTTTTGAGGTAACCCATTAACAGTCACTTGGTTGCTCATTAGGTTTCCACGTGGGTTAACATAAGAACGAACCAGGATCGTCTCAACAAGTTTTGGGGACTAAAACCAAACTTTACAGAGAGGTCTTATTCTTTTTAGTTGTCATATGTAAATTAATGAATACTATAATATATTCAATGTAATCTACAAGTGAAGTCTCGTGAAGATAGGATGTGTGCTGACTTTATAAAGTAAGAATGTAAAAAATAAAATAATATTGATTTGTTATAATACTTGAAATTTAAAGAATACACCAAAAAATAATTTTAGCTTCTATCTTGTTCTGTATTTGTAGTTTGCTCCCATTCTTTCCTTTCTTCCTGCCCATCCTTTTAAAACTTGGTTCATTTTGGCTTCATTTAAGTTTTTCTACTCTTTCAAACAATTTATTACTACATTTTTATATTCGATCTCATCCACATATGCATAGTTGAAAATAGATGTTTGCTACATGTAACTGTATATTATAAATAAAAGTATATGATTGCAAAATGCAAGTGCCGTTTGCTTAAGGCTTCTAATTACTACTCTCTCTTTCAAATAGAGTGACCTAGTTTGACTTGACACTGAGCTTAAGAAAATAAAGAAGACTTTTGAATCTTGTAGTTCTAAATTAAAGTTATGTCAAATGTATAAAATTGTCCTTTATTCTTGGGGTTTTAAACATGTCACGTGGAGAACTGAAAGTAAAATGTTACAAAAAAAAAAAAATCAATTTTTTTAAACAAACTAAAAAGAAAAGGATGACGTCGTTCTTTTTGAAATATATTTTTGTGCAAGGAGCTATCCATTGGGAACTTCCAATAGAATCACTTTGTCAAGTGGCCACTATGTGAACAAATTAAGAATAGCTTGCTCCTTTCACATCAACTCTTAGTCCCCAAAAACTTGCCAAACAAATGGAGTTTGAAGCCAATTTGTTAAGTTATGTTTCTTTTTTTTCTTATTTTTTGGACTGAACACGATTTATGATCTAACGTCAACAAATTAAATTTTTCATAATAAGTTACCATCAATCACTATATAGAATACTTAGTTGCTACGATTAAATAAAAATCGATAGTAACAAAACAATGAAAAAAATAAGTCGATTAACTGACAAAAACAATCTCCTTATTACTGTTGGGTTTTAAAATGTGTGATTGCTTTAGTGACCTTATGATCAAGACGACCCTAGAACTAACCGCAACTAACTCACATGTGGCCTTTCCCTAACATATCTGTATCTTTTGACTACAATTCTCATCTTTTTCCTGTTGAGTGTTTTCATTCCTGATTAGTTTTGTTTTGCTATCTGTATCTGCAATTTTCTTATTATATGTATTTGTAGTTTGCTCTCATTCTTTCCTTTCTTCGTGCCCATCCCTTTAAAAGTTTGTTCTTTTTTGCGTCATTTAGTTTTTTCTACTCTTTCATACAATTTATTGTTACATTTTATATTATGGGTGCATTTGGTACGAAGGAAAATGTTTTTCATGAAAAATGTTTTCATGGTAAACAAGTGCATTTCTAACTTATTTTCTCATGTTTGGTTGGAGATTACAAAATATTTTTTAAAGATTGGTTGGTGAATGAAAAATATTTTTCAGAAAATATCTTTCTTTTTTTTGCTTGAGACTAAAAAAATACTTTTTAGGAAAATAATTTATGATCCGAAAATCAACTCCGATAATTGATCAAGGACCCGACCCTGACATCCAAAATAGGACAAGACCCCGATGACTATTCCAACATTCGACCCTGAGATCTGACCCAAGAAAAAAAATTCAAAAACAATATTTTTAAGAATTTTTTTTTGACAGGGTCACTCAGGGTGGGGAGGGGGGGGGGGGGGAGGGGTGGCGTAAAATGATTTTT